>VZUI01085481.1:0-87261 GCA_013401135.1 Cettia cetti
CTCAGTTTAGGATGGACACTGAGTGCTGTGTCCAGCTCTGTCCCTCAGTTTAGGATGGACACTGAGTGCTGTGTCCAGCTCTGGGTGTCTCAGTTTAGGATGGACATTGAGTGCTGTGTCCAGCTCTCAGTTTTGGAAGGAGACACTTGAGCATGTCCAGGGGAGGCACTGAGGCTGATGAGGGGCTGGGAACACAAACCCTGTGAGGAATGGCTGAGGGAGCTGGTGGTGTTCAGCCTGGAGAAAAGAAGACTCAGAGGTGATCTTATCACTCTCTGCAGCTGCCTGAAAGGTGGCTGTGCTAAGGTGGGGTTGGGCTCTTTCTCCAGGCAGCAGCTACCAGAATGAGAGGATACAGTTTCAAGCTGTGCCAAGGGGGCTGGATATTAGGAAAAGTTTTTTACAGAAGGAGTGATAAAATACTGGAATGGCCTGCCCAGGGAGGTGGTGGAGTCACCATCCCTGGATGCATCAAAAAAAGACTGGATGTGGCTCTTCGTGCCATGGTTTAGTTGAGGTGTTAGGGCTGAGTTGGACTTGATCTTGAAGGTCTCTTCCAACCTGGTGATTCTGTGGTGTTGCCCTCAAGGCTCCTTTTGCCCCATGCAGGAAGTGTACCAGTTAAATCTGAGAAACAAAATAAGAAAGTTGGTGTTGGCTGTACTGAGTAATGTGCTCTTTGCAGCGCTCTCATTTGGAGTGCAGTGCTGATGGCAGATGGGAGGCAGATGAGTTATTGTTGTCAGATTATTTTTTCAGTTAATGATTATGCAGTGCTTTGAAGAAGTAAAGTGCTATATTACTGTTAAGTATTATTATTATTCAGTTCCCAAAAGATCACAGAGCAGATAAGGTTTTTATGGTATTTTTCCCTTGGATTTTTTACTAGTGTGGTCGAAAGCAGAGTGTGAACAGGCTCTTTGGCTGTGGCAGTTTAAATGTGTGTGATTTAAGAAAAGATTAGATGTGATGTTTCTAACTATCTCATTCAAACTCATTCCAAAACACTTCATCTTCTGAGTGAAACAGTTCTCCTGCCTGAAAATTAATCCAAAACAAGGTTCTGTGCTAGCTGTGAGGAGCTGGATTGAGCTAATTCATTTGTTGGGTCCAATCCATCCATACAAATGTGTGTAATAGAGATCCTGCTTCTCGTGTCATTGCCTTCTTGAGACTATGCAAACCCTGCACTGTTTTATCATCTTTAATGAAAATTGAGGCACTGATTTCTGAAGCTAGAAGCAAGATAGGGAGAATAATAAAAAGGTGGAGCTAGGTTATTTATTAATTTCAACACCTGTAAGTCTTTCCTTCCCCCCAAAAATGATGAAATTGTACTCCTCTGTAATTCTACTCCTAGCAGACATCATATTGCACTGCATCTCTCATCAATATTTGTTAACTTTAACCTTGTATGATGATCTTCAGTCCAAATCCCATGGTTTTTAGACATGGAGCCAAACAGATATATTTGGGTTCTTTGTTCCCTTTCTGGAATGTTTTGGCAATAGCAGTGCATGTTCATGTATTTTGCCTTTTAGGTTTGAAGCAGCAACGCTAAAATAAATTCTCAGTGAGAATTGTTGCAGAATTTAGCCAAGAGGAACAGTTGCTTTGACTCTGAGGGAGACTTTGATTCATTGATTTGAGTCAGTGCATGCACTACGTGAAGGATCTTGCATTTGGACACTGAGTACAAGCTGGGTTAGTTTTGGATGTGCTGTCATCTCCTGCTGCAGAGTGGGAGGTGGGTGATGCCCAGCTTCTTACTCTGTTTGCTCCTGGTTGGAGGGTGCTTGAAAAATACTGATTTTCAACATATGTGGTTAAAGTTTAAGTTCTGATTAAGTTTCGGTACTTGACAAAATTCTGTTAATTCTAATCAAAATTTATTTTAGAGAGAAATATTTTGATGATGAGAAACAGTAAATTTTTTTTTGTTCTTTTGGAGAGTGAAAGCTTTAAATTGTGCTATTGATTTATCATACTGAAATTTTTAAATGCTAAAAATTCACTTATACGGAGGGAAAAATTCCTTTGACATTTTCTTTCATAGAAAATAATGGAATCTTCATGACCTAGATTTCTTTTGCACAGCTGTTCTTTTAGAATGAAAACTTATTACCTGCCAAAAAAAAAAAAAAAAAGAGATTTCATTTATAAACACCTTTTATCCTCAGTGACAGTTATGATTTCTGGCTCAAATTCATTACATACATTTTACAGGAAAGATCTTTTCTGCTGTAAGGTTTTGGGAGCACTGGCAGAGACAGTTGGGAGAGTTCTTGGGGATGTTCATAATCAGCAGAACCCACTCCTGAGCATTTTGCTGCAGCAGTCCCTGCTCAAAGATTGGGGTGGAACTCCAGCTGCCATGTCCAACCTCAAATATATTTGAGTATGTAGCCAATTCTTCTGAGTGTCTCTAAAATACATAACATTTGACAGTGGGAGAACAGTTGAAAGAGGGAGGATGCTGCTTTTTTTTTTTTTTTTTTTGGGCATGGCTTGCAGTGAATCTTGTTTCATTTCTCATTTTCATGCTGTTTAAGAAGTATCATGGTTAGTTGTGCTGATGATCTTAATTGAAAGTCTTACAAAAATAATCTTTAGAGTGCCTGGATCTGGGTGAATGAAAAGATTATTAAAGATTTAGATTTGGAATAGCCCCAGATACATTAGACAATGCAGTGGTCAGGACAAAAGGTGGGAAATGAGTATCTGGAAGCAAAAAAACTTTCCTAGATGATATTGTTGAACTATTTCTTTTCAAAAATGTGGTAGCACAAGTGAAGGTGCAATTTAAATAAGCTGAACTTCAGATAAAGCAGCAAGGTTCCAAACATCAAATTTGCAAGTGTGTTTCAATGTATTTTATGCCTTGGGAATCCCAAAATACCAAGCAGCCTAATATGGTACTACTGTGCATCAATTGTTTTTTCTTATTTTAGTGTTTCCACAGTCAGTACATTGCCAGCTAACTTCTGGCATGTGAAGAAAAAAAGTGAATTTGTCCTTAAAGACTGAAACTTGTCCCTAAATTCTAAATTTAATATAATTCCAGGCAGGTTGAACTGGATATTGTACAATGCATCCTCCACTGATTAATTTGTCTAACCTAATTCTGTCTGATCTGGTACCTGACTTATTTAACACTGCAGACCTGAGTTAATAAAGTCTTCAGGGAATTGGGCACTGTGCTGGTTTTAACCAGTCTTATTTGGAGGAGTAAAAGGGGACAAGGAATGTCTTTATACTTCCGGACCTTGGTAATAAGTTTAAGTAGTCCATGTTCCTACTGTTGGCATTAATGTAGGTAGTTTTGTTATTATTAAAAGAACAATTAACACCTGCAGATATGATCAGAGATGCTATCAGAGAGGAGGAATTTAATTTCACACTGAAGTTCTGCTTAGACTTCTATTTCTGAAACAAAAACTGGGTACACACCATACTTGTGGCTCTCTATTTCTAAACGTGACTTAACTCATGGTAAAACTGCAATTACTCTAAATAATGCTTACTTACAACTCAGTGTGAGTAAACATGCACTCAGTGTAAGGGGAGGATACTCCCTGGGATGGAATGATCCAGGCAGATCTGCTCTGAAATCCTGTGTTTGAGAAGTTTAGCAGAAATAACACTGCAGAAAACAGTTGTAACCTTGAAGAAAGAAGACCATGAATGAATCATGGCTGTGAAAACTTCTAGGTGATGTTGTCTCAGATCTGAAGTGACATTCACACATGAACACTTCATTTGTTCATGTGGAAATGCCTTGTGTGTCCATTCTGAGTATTCCAGCAACAAATGTGAATACCTGTAACAAGGTGATGAGTGAGGGGAGGACCTGGCAGTGGTAATGGGTTGGATACAGATACACTGCATGCAAATTCTCAGTGTTGGTGGTATTTGTTGGCAAGTAACATGTAATTGCTTTTAGTCAACTGAGAAACTGATAGCACACATATCACTTACCACCACCATGAAAGCTGAGAGCAGTATTTGAGATTTGCCTTTGACTTCTGTCACTCTTTCTGTATGTTGTTTCATATTTCACTGGGGATCCCTGACATATGTTGTTCCTTATCAGGGTTGTGCATTGATGCACAAGCTGTGGTTGGGGTCAGCAGTTGCAATCAGCCACTGTGCAGACAGGATTTATCACCTGTGCAGTGCCCTTGTGGTTGCAGGTGAAATACTGAAGTCCTGTTTGAAGGAGTCAGGACGAACAAAATGATGGGGCTTGAGGAAAAAAATGTCATGGGTCAGATTGAGTGGGAAATGTTTTAATTTGATCTCTCTAAGTGGGACTCCCCACTATTTCAGGTCAACTTCTCCTCTATTATTTCTGGAAGTAATGTTAAGTGACTCCTTGCTACGTATTGTGTGGTGTCATGGAGAAAAGAGATTTATCACTCCATGGGCTGAGAAACTTGGATGAACTAATGTGCACAGTCATGATGTTTCCAGGATGTTCTCTGTAGCCCATGAGACTAACAACTTTTTCTTGTTTTTGTTGCAGCTGAAGTTTTGGTTTGGTGTTGGATTTTGTTTGATTGGTTGATATGTTTTGGGGAGGGTCGTTTGTTTGGGATTTTTTTGTTTAAAAGCAATGAAGCCTGTTTAGAATAATTTTTCCAAATGGTTTGAAGATAAATAGCCCCAATACTTCCTGACAAAATTGCACCCTCTCAGCTTTGTCTCAGAGACGGAAAACTGCTGAAAGACAAGGAGGAAACCTCCAAGACTGAAAACTTTCCTCTCCCAGCGTGACAAATAATTACAGTGTGCTGATTGTCCAGCTAAACCCCTGAAGCTCTGGCCCCGGTGGCCTTGATAAGGTAATCCTACAGGCTGTGTAGAATGCCCTGGGCTAATACCGGTGTGGAGGTGCAGGGACTAAGCTGCTTAGGGCACGTGTTGGCTTTTGTTCTGCGCCGGTGTCGCCTGCAGAGCAGCGGGCTGTGACCGAGCCCCGGGGCACCCTGCAACGCTGATCCTGCTGCAGTGCAGAGCTCCGGGGGGGTGTCGGTGTGGGGGGGTTGTTTTCTTTGCTTTTATACCCCAAAACGTGTAGCCCAGCCCTCCCATAAACACCCAAACCTATTTTCACTGTGAATTGACACTGATTATTTCCATTTGTATTTTTTTTTTTTTTTTTAGGAATGACTCTATTTCAATTTTCCCCATCAGTTTAGATTTTCTATAAGCTGGAAATTCCTTTTTGCTATTTTCTTCCCTTTATCATGGTCAAAAGACAGTTGCCTGAACTCTATGCTGCATACTCTTGAAAATGTCTTAATAGACTTTTAACATAGACATTTAGGTTTGTTTCAGAAAAAAACCAAAAAAACAAAACAACACTGAGTGAAATTAAGGATTTCGTAGGACTTTTTGAGATCATTTAAAAGAGCTGCTGGACATAAAAAATAAATGAAAAGTAATAAAATATTGGTGCAATAGGGTTTCTCAATGTATTCGTTTGCTACTTATGTAATATTGCTGTGCAGATTCAGTACTTTACAGATCTCTAAAGAGGAAAAAAGGCCCCCAAAACACCTCCCCAGCAAATAGAAGAGTTCATAAGAAAAAATAAAATATTGCTCCCATTGACCACTAGGTGATAGCCTTGCTCAATTTATTAATTTTATCAAGGTCATTTATATAAGGATTAAAAATGTTTCACGCTGAAGCTCTTAAAGAATTGGATTCATGAAAAATAAATCTTTTCTTTCCTGAATATCAAACCCAACTTTACTGTTTTTCTGGTTTATAAATATTTGAGTCATAACACAACCTTTTCCATTGCTGTATTGGATTTATTTTACTATGATGAGTCCCCAACAAACATACAGCAGTGCACACTAAATGCACATATACTCATCTGATTACTGTGCCTCAATGACACCAGTGCAGTTTGGATTGTTATGTTTTGGTGTAGACTGAAGTGTTGATATTTTAAGTTTGATTTTTATCATTATTACTCTTCATAACCAAAGATTCTAAAATATTTTTTCCTGATGTTACTGACTTCATCTATTATTTAAAGGGCTAATTTTTAAACGAAATGATGCCCAATCTTTTTTACATATCAAGACACTGAGACACAAAAATATTTGATTTTGTGAAAGGATTTTCTCAAATCAGGCTGAAAAACCCAAAATATAACCTAGTTAATAATTCAAGTCTTGAGTCTTCACCATATTGAAATTCTTTCTGGAGAATTTATTAAGACTTCTCAAGATGTGACCAGCAATAGCCTTTGTAGCTTTATTAAGTTAAGAAATATCCAACATTTATAGTACAGAGGCAGAACCAGTAACTTTGAAGTATTTTCCTTAGACCCAGTAATGTGTTTGGGACAATTTTATTAGTTCTTAAGATACTGTATCTCTATCTTCATATTTTTGAGGAGTAATAAAAACTTGATGATTTCTAGAACAAGAAACAGGTAGATACTTGTGAATGAATTCTTCGAATTTCTTTCAGTACAGCTTTAGTGTCTCTGTGTCTTTTCTTGGATGTGCTGACAGTCTGACATTGAAAAGAAGCTCTCCACATTGCCTACCTTTACTTTCATGCCAGAAATGTCCTGTAAAGACGAGTATAGAATAAACCAATTCTATGGAAATATTATTCATACCACTGTACTGCTAGAAGTGAAAGCAGGACTCCAGAGAACATGCTGAAATCCATATTCTATGAAAATGTGTCTTTGAAAATTGGCATTGTTCAGGTTGCATTTATTTGTAAATCACCTGCTGAATGCTCACACTAGGATCTTCTTAGCTTTGCCAGAACTCAACTGCCACTCTGTAAAATCACTTTCACATTCTTTCCTGTGAAGCTCCAGGCATGTAGGGCCCAGAAACTGGGTGGAATTTTTGGAAGGAATTGTCATGATCCAGATGATCCATTAATAATACCGGCATTCCTGTTCCAGTCCTGGCAGCAGGTACTCTTCCTTTTCCTACCAATCTGAGTGTGCTTTCCAAAAAACAACCCAATCTGCTCTTAGGTTGACTTTTATTGTTGCCTTGTGCTTGGAGTGATCATGCCTGATGCATTGACAAATCAATGTTGAAATCAGGCAAAGTTGTCTTACCTGGCCTGGATGAAAATGCAGAAATTGCCTTGCTTTGGGGAGCTGACTTCACTGAGATCATGATTCAAAAACCACTTACTCCTGTCTGCCTGTTTGAACTTACAAACTACTATTGTAAGTTTGCCTTACTCCTAATCTTATTTAGAATTAGGAAGAAGAGTTCTCATGGTTTAAAACAAAACCAATCAAAACAAAACCCAAAATCAACCCTGAAACAAAACATCCTGTTAATTGTACACCAGAGGTGAGCGTGTGATGAGATTTAATATGTAGTTCATGAGGTCGTTTTCTTTAGACATTGTCAGGTCCTTGTCTTCTGTCAAAAGCTCATTCCCTTTTATCAGGCATGGCCATCCCAAAGTAAAGCTGTATTATGTAGCATCTGTCCCATCTGATCCTCCCCTGCCCTTGCTTCCATGCCTCATTGTCCATAATAGTTCCCTCCCTTCAAAAGGAGAGTACAGAAGATTGATGGGAGGAGGCAGCTAGAACTGGCTGCATCCAGACATGGAACAAATTGGGAACAAAAGCTGATGAGTTTGAATTAACTGAGAGGGTCAGAGAGGGTGGCTTCAAAGAAAACAGAGCATTGTCATTTTTATCTTTAAAGAGTGTTAGTCTGATGTCCAAGCCATCTACAACCCATCAATGTGTGCAAACTTCGGCCAGGAGTAGATAGGAGAAGGCAAAAGCAACAAAAAGTAAGGAAGAAGGCAAAATATTGCAGTGGTGCTTTGTGAGGAGTCAGGAGGAATGAACATGTGCAGGCCTGAGTGGTGAGGCAGTCTGTGATGAGCAGCTGGAAGAATGCTGAGTGGCATCTGCAGTTAGTGATACACTCCCATGGACCACACTCTTTCCCCTCAGAATAGAGCTCCTTCAGATATAGGCTGATGACTGATCTCAAACTTGACCTTTTTTAAAATATTTTCCTTCTATTTCCTGCTGCTTACCTCAAACCCAGCAGGCACTGGAGAATACTGAATAATGCTGTGTCAGTAACACTGCTGCACCTTGGGCCAGCGCTGTGATTTCCCATGTTTAGCTGGCTGAAATTTCATTTTTCTAGTATTGCTGGATGGTTAACTTGACTAGGTTTTGTATTTATGTATTAGTATTGATATTAAAATTGTTAGGGGTTCAGAGCACAGTGTATGGGGAGACACTGGAAGAGCTGGGTCCTGAGGAAAGACTTTGGGGAAGATCCCGTTGCTGTTTTCAATTACTCAAAGGGATTTTTTTAGAGAAGATGAGGACTCCTGGAGGAGTGTAGTAAAAGGGCAGAGGAGACCAAATATAAGCCAGAACAAGAGAAATTGCACTTGAATGTGAGGGGAGAGGGGGAGGTCCCAAAATTATGGGAGTTGGCCACTGGAGCTAAGAAAGAAGTTGGGTGCTCTCCATCCACAGCCATGTTCAGAACTCTGCTGGATATACAGCAATGTAGTCTTGCCTTGGGTTAAACTTGAGATGGTGTCTAGAAATCTTTTGAAATCTGAATCAGTCTAATTCTGCTGTCCTAGAGAGTGGGATTGTCTTGGCTCTTGTACCTCCTGGTAGTGTGAATGCCCAGAGCAATCTCCAGTGACTTGCAGTATTCCAGCTTGCTGTTGTCAGGCTGGGGGAAAGGTCTGCAAAAGGGTTGTGCTGCTGCTGTGAAATGCAGTGCCCCAAGAGATTCCTGCTCTGCACAAGCAAAGTGAGCAGCAGGATGGGCTCCTGTTCCACCTCAGACCTGCAGAGTGGGGGACAGGCTGGCACCAAAGCCCTCTGCAGGTGCTCTGCAGCACCCCTTTGAAGAGCTGGGTGAATTTCTGGGCTCAGCAGGAGCTGGCTGGAGGCTGGTATGGGCAGTGGGGCAGTGCTGAGGGCTGGCTCCAGCCGGGTGGGGATGCACTCCCCAAGGACTGCTGGTCCTTGCACCTACCCAACAACAGCCATCCAGCTCTGCCCACCCCATTGTTCTGGCATTTTCCAAGGAGAATTGGAAAGTGTTCATGTTTCTGCAGGGTTTGTCTGAGGGGGGCAATGTGGTATGCATCCTGTGAGAAGTGTGTTGATGTTCTGGAATTACTTAGGTAAGCCAACTACCTAGCTACACCTTTGGAAGAGATTATGTGGCTTTTTGTACTCATTTGTTAGAAAAAATTAATGACTGTAAAGCTCATCATATTACAATTTTCATTTTTGGTATGGGCCATGTTTTATTTTCATGTGTGCATCTCTTTTAGTTTAGATTCTAATTACAGTATATGTGCAGCTATTAGAAATCTGAAGCTATCAAGTGTTTCACATTTTCTCAATTCTTTAAGTACATTCCACCCCACTGAAGCTGCACAGAAGCTTTTCTGTCATTTTCAACTCTAATACAAACAATAGTAATGTCTCTGCTTCAACAGATTTAAAAATAATTATACTGCACATGAATAAAATAATCTATTTCTTTTAACTACTGTGTCAAAAGAAATACTGATCTTTTGTGTTATCCACATATACCCAAATGTCTGACATGTGTCCAAAAATAGTCTTAAAGAACAAAAATACTGTTTAGAGACTGAATTTCTTTTTCAAAGATAGAGTACTCATTTAAGGAAAGACATGCCACACTTAATCTTTTGAACTACCTGTCCTTATGTTAATATTGTTTAAGTCATGATGGTAATGTAGGATGCTTATGATTGAAGCATATATGTATTAGTTTCTGGAGGATTTGCAATCTTCTCCTTGAATATTTCAAATTATTTGCCTTTATACTGGGACCATGAAAACAAATCTGAATTCAACAGTAAATTAGTGAAGTATAGATATTCTCATATTTTCTGGAGAGTTTTTATCTGAAAATTGGGATGTGAATGATACATCAGGTAACAGCTCCTTTGTAATTATTGCAAGCACAGTGCATTGAGGCTGCATTTTCATAACTGATTCAACTAGGGCTTTATATTTCTTAATTTGTGAAGATTTTTAAAGGCTACAAGAACTTTTTTTACACCAAGTGTTTGCAAATAAATAGAATATGATAAAGCTTTCACAGCTTTGCCCTTTTCCCAGAACTGTCTAAAACCCCCTCCTGCTGGTACCAAGTGATAAAATGTAGAGTGTCTGAATTCTACAGATGCTACATGGGACAGGTAGAGCTAGAGGTTCTTCAGTTTGCATTTAGGGGCATGAGTTGAGCCTGTATCAGCACTGGGAACCTAAAAAATATTTCCTTTGAGTTTTCTTTTATGGCAGCTCAGAAATACTGTTTCCATAACAGAAGCCTTTTTGACTTTCAATTGCAGCAAAGGGTTTGTGCTGCAAGTTCCTGTATCCCATTGTCTTGATTTCTGCAGGGATAACAAAAGCCAATGGATATTTCATTTCCTTCAATGCAGACACCTTCCCTGTTGCCTAATTATGCAATTGAATGGATAGCCAACCACTGGTTGCTTAATACCATTGTATATGAAAATAAGGTGATTGTGAAGTGGTAAATGTGTCACTGTTTCTGTTCAGTGCAATGTAATGTGGCACTGGGATAGGGAAAGGCTCCACAACAGAGGCAATGTCAACTGTAATAGCCCCATCTATCTCGGTCTTCAATTTCATATTTCTGTATAAAGGAGAAAGGCACTCATGAGAGACCTGTGGTGTTTCTTTTGTTTAATCAGTAATGATGGCTTGAATCAGGAAAGAGAATTAGTAGAAATACAATGTGAAAGCCTAACAGGTGGTCGGGGGTGAGAGTCTGTGAGTCCTGGCACATGTCCAAGTGACTTGCCCAAAGGTGTGAAAAGGAGCAAATTAGTCATAGGACATGGACTTCAGGGATCCCCAGTTACTGGCTGAAATAAATGTAACTGACATCTGTTACTCGTTTCTCTATAAAAAAGATAAGAATTGCTCTGCTGTTATGTGGAAGAAAGTGAGTCCTTGCCATTAAGCAGAAGCTTTCACGTGTGGCTTGTCACCAAGTGACAGGAGGCACGTGTCCCGATCGAGTTAGTGCAGTCATTCAGACAAGAAAAGGCTCTGGCATGAGAAGAATTGGCTGCTGCTGCAGAAGGGAAATGTGGACACAAAGGGCTCGTTCCTGCCTTACCTGAGGGAGCAGGAGAACAGCCCCGGCATCAGCCAGGGCAGCGTTTGAACCCTGCTATAATGCTCCATTAATGCCTGTGACTGCTTCATTAAGCACGCCGGCATGACAAAACAAATGTGCCATCCCACGGTGAAAGCTGCAGCCTACTGATGGACACAGCCACAAAAGGGCAATTTCTGATGAATGTAAAATAGCCTCTTGCCTCAGCCTCTTCTGAGAGCAACTTCTGGACAAAATATGTGAAAATTCTGGTCGATTAGGCATAAGAATGTGCTCAAACCCTCCAACACACCCTGCCAATCACTTGATTGTTGCAGAGGATTTCATAATTGCAGGTTGACAGAAAAAATGTTAAATGGGGGGGGGGTTATTGCATAGTCACTCAAATTGCTAGAACCAGGGTCAGAAACTCGTACCTGCATAGTAAATAAGGAAGGTATAATAGCTGCTCTGCACTTGTGAAAATATCTGTCCTAACATGAGCTTGGTGAAAAAAATCTTTTCCAGAATAAGACTCGTATTAAAAAGAATATTATGTTACATTGTTATAACTAAGAATACTTATTATAACAATGAATGAATCCGCGTTAATGCTATGTAAACAATCTAAATAATTTCTGTTTCAACAGGGAATTTTCAAGCTGCCTTTTCCTGACATAATTTTATGTTCTTTCAGGAGAAAATTTAGCTGTTGCTCATCAGAGTACATCAAATACAACACTCCTGGTAAGAATACCTGATTATTTAAGTTGCATTATAAAATGTAGCTCTCTGGAATCTGACACATTCAGCTGTTTTTCATTCTCAGTAACTGCATTTAACAATTCCTTCTTCCTTTCAGGAGCACTTTAATTCTTTTTATTCCTTTGTTCCTGTCTCCTCTACTTTCTGAATTTATTCTGCAACTTCATGAACAATGCTGTAAGCCTTCCTGCAGTCAGTGTTTCAGACAGTCACAAGCAGCATGTGGTATGTGAAATCCAGGCATTCCAAGATCTACTTTTATTTATCTTCTTGTGTTTCTATTCATTTTATGAAGTTTTTGGCATCATTAGTGTTGTCAAAACTGAGCATGATGCCCTAGAAATACAAATATAATATAATAATTTTTTTCTGTGCAAAAGGAGAATGTTCAGGAGACATTTAACTGACTCCACTGTGTCTTGCCATTTAAAGAACACACCACAGGGATTTTTCATCGATGTCTCATCCTGTCTCTTTTGGAGGACCATGCTATGTTTCTAGTTCGCTGATTTTTTGCATCCAAGTTTACTATTTTTTACTGGTTCTTTTTAAATAAAGATTATGCTCTTTTTTTTGCTATATTTGGGATGGTTTTGAGAGCACTGTCTGTCTAGTTCTGTCTTACTCTGCCTTCTGTGTTTTGGATAAGAACCTTCATATCATGGTGTATTGCACCTAGTCCTGCTGCTGCAGTAATTTTTTTTTTCCTGCCAATGAACTGAGGAGGGGAGGAAACTGCTGCTTCAAATAGTTTAAAAGAGTATAAAGGAATGTATTGTAGCTCATCTCCTGCTTTTGACTATTCTGTATTTATAAATGGAGTGCTGGACTTGATCAGCACTCCAGGAGATCAAGGAGGCCCAGACATAAGAATTGCATCTGTGCAATTCTACAGGAAAGAAGCAATTCCTAAATCCACACCTTTAGAGAATTGTGCTTGCAAAGGTGAACTATCCCCTCCCAAAGGCATGCCTTCATATTGCAGTGTCAAATAAATTGTGTGTAAACTCATTTCAGGTTTAAAGAAACCCCAAACAAACAATAAAACCAAATTAATACCAGCTTCTAAAAAAGTCAGACCTTCAAACTGACTCTGAACTATAGAAAAGTTTGGAATTTGACAGTAATTCTGTTACAATGCAAATATTTGCAAGAGATGGAATGTTACTGCTGAATTGAAAGTGCTGCAAGAGACTGCAAGAGGATTAATAGACAAAATGCTTGATGTCGAAATGCTTTTTTTTTTTTTTTTTTTTTTTGGGTCCATGGAAACTCTTTGCCTCTGCTGAGAAGTAGAAAAATTGAATGCTGACCCTAAAGAGACTCAGTCACTTCAGCTGTGTAAGTGGAAGAGTCCAGATCTTCCATCTTTTGTTTGTTGGTGATCACAAATGTTCTATTTCTAGTTAATTTGGCAGTCTAGGACAATGGGTTTTCTTTTACTTTTTTACATTTTCAGTGAATGTGTGTGATGACTTGAATTGCTGAGTGCTATTTTTATGCCCACTTCCTATTAGAATCAAACTATTTACTCAGAAAAACCAATTCCTGTGTCATAACTGGTCCTGCAATCTGTGGTGAGAGCTGTGTCCTCTTCTCTGTGGGTGTGACCTCCTGAGGTCCTTCCAATCTCAGTTATTCCCTGATTCATATCAAACTCCACTTCTGTGAGCCTAATTTGTAAAGACTGGTTTGCCATCAGCCCTTCTACTCTGAGCTGTGCTGCTGGAGTCCGTAAAGGGTTCAGATACCCCAGTGGGAGGATGCTGAAATGAAAACCAGGGCATCTCCCCCGGCCTCTCCACAGCCTTTAACTCTGGCATTAAAACTCCTGCTTAAAATTATCCTCTGTGCCTGACTTAAAGTTTTGGGGAATTGTTTATGGAAAACTACTAAAGCTTAGAATTTATGCTGTCTTCTATGAAAAATAGCACAGAGTAGAGTTGTGTTTATAGTTAGTATAACATATATATTAGCATAATATATAGAGTTACGGTGTTGGACGTAACTGCCTGTGGTCACTCCATTCACAGGTCTGTCTGTAAGGTCTAAAATACATTAATCCCAGGGATGAGCAAACAGAAGATTCAGATGAATATGTAGACATTCATCAGCCTATCATCCCTGCTGTTTGGTCTTATTTCTTTTGTTCTACTTTTTTTTTTTTTTTTGGACTTCTGTTGTATCCCAAATATGACATCTTTTCTCATAGCAGAAGGAGAAGTGTTTTTAAAAAAATTGGTTTTTTTTTTTAAATAATCTGCAGATGAAACCATTAATGTAGAATTAACATATTTGAACACATATATTGATTGAACTAAAACTGACTTTTTTCGCTGTTACAAAAGATCTTTTCTTGTGATTTATTTCAACAAAATTCTTTGTCACCTTTCTTCTTGAGCAAAGTCAGTAGTCCAGGAAAACTTGTGTTTTCTGCTGCCTTCAGTAACAGGACTTACAATAAATGTTACCTTTACAAATTTAATCCAGCAATAGGTTTTTATCCTTGTTGTTAGTCACACCATCTTTCATCTTATGATCCCCTAATACAAAAAATTAAGCTGCAAGATATAACACTTAATGCTTAAATATGTAAGAATGTCTTATTTAAATATGTAAGAAATATACAATGGTCCCTTCCCACTCTATTAATGTGCAGTCACCTCTGGAATAAGAAATTGACACTTGATGTGTGTGCTTTCAGAGGGTCAGTACATGCAGGTGAAGCTTCATTCAGGATTCAGGGAGCTGAGAATGTAATTATTTTAATAATGAATTTTATTTCAATTGGCATTTGGCTAGTAGGGAAATATTTGTCATTCCCAAGTGTTGTGATTTTCTGCCTTGAAAATAAGTATCACAAAGCAAAGCAAAATTCAGAACAATAAACCCAGCCCTTCAAACAATCCAAAGCAAACTTGGAGACTAGACTGTGACTGAAATGACAGTGCCATTTCATCATCAAGTGATGGGTACATCTCTGCATTGCTTAGGTATTGACTTGAGGTCTTTCCAACATTGACTGGAATTAGGTCACAGCATTTGACAGAACTTTAGCTGAGACACACAATAAACTTGGATGCTTTGGATGTTTCAAATACGTTAAGTTGATATCAGCAGGTGACTCTTTATACCACTGTGATTTAAATCCCTCACAAATGGTTTGGCATCAGCAGGAAAGAGAAGTAAGTGGAATTATTAATAGGATATTGAATGAGGAAGCACCTGTTTGTCCAGATGTTTGTTTAAATAGATCTGTTTACCCTTTCACTGCATAAAACAATTAATGATTGTGTTTTCAGTCTTCAGATGAGTATTTTCCAAATTTGAAATACATCAACTTTAAAGATTCAGAGGGCAGGATTAGGAAAAAAGATAATTTTAATAGTAGATAATCTTTTTATTAAAAAAATACTATATTAAAGGATTGGTGCCACTCCATTCAGCTGAAATCTGTTCAGGAAATAACATTTCCAGTTAAGTCCATTATCCAGAAATTCTTGGTTTTGTAGGACAAGCTGTTAATTTTACTGTTAACTTCAAGGAAAGTAAAACTGGCCCTGTCAAATATGATCAGTGTGGGTTTGTTGTCCCGGAATGTTGTGCAGGGTAATAAATAAATGTGTTCCAGCCGTGGGATGTGTGGTGTTCTGCCGGGGCTGCAGCTCCTGAGGCAGCAGTGGGGTGTCCTAGGGCAGGATGTCTGACAGGGAATGTCCTTGGTCCCAGCCCCTGGGAATGGGAGTGAGATCAGCAGGAAAGGCTGGGAGATATCCTCTTTAGAGCCCAGGATTGTGTTCCTCCTCTGGAGAACGTTTCTTTATCTGTGTGGGAAGAGCTGCTCCCTGCAGGATATTGAGGCAGAGCTACCTCCTGGATCTGCATCTCACCCTCTGTAGGATGAAGGCTTGCACCAATATGTGTCAGTGACCCCATCAGTTTTGCCCACTGGTCTGATTGTGAAGTCCTTTCCTCATTATTTGTGAGCAATTTGCATTTTAAAAGTAGGAAGGGAAGAACCCTGTCATGAGGGAATTTGCAGGTGTTTTACAAGCAGGTAAATTCTAAGTATGACTTATGTAAAAGTACAGGTGAGCATTTCTTAAACTACTCCATGTGATGCTCAGGTGTTGTTTAGTACTTTCTCAGTTGTTTTAATGACACAGAAAACAACTTGATTCCTTCCTTTCAGAAAAGCTGTCAGCAGCCCAGTTTTTCTAGGATAAGGCCGGAAGTAAAACACAACTGAAATGTTTGTCTGTTACTTTTATTGAGCCAAAAAATTCCCAACTGTCCTCAATTTGGGATCTGTGCTTTAACCAGGGGGACAGCAAGAGATGTAGGTCACAGTTATGAAAATCATTTTGTGTTTATACTATTCAGATTTACACTTGGAGCATTTTTAAGAAGAATCTTTTTGGATGGAAAGGTTTATAAACCATGAAGAATGCTGTAATAAAATAGGGTTGAATTTCTAGACTTCCATCCTAAAAAGACTGACAAAATTTCGTGGTTTTATGTAAAATGCAAGATTTCTACTAATGGCTAAATTTCACAGAAGTGCCTCCTATTAAAAGATACTAATAATTTTAAAGGAACAATTAAGATTGAGGGTAGAAGTTCTGCTGAGTGAGGGCCACTTGCGTTAATCCTTGAGAAGCAATAAGGAAATGAGCTAACACCACTTACCATCACAGTCCTGTCAGTGCCAAACAAAAGAGGGCTGGGAAAGATGTGCTAATGGCTCAGGATGGGTTGGATCACACCCTCCCCGGCAAGCCAGCAATTATCGGTCAGGTGCTGTTTGTTACTGCTTCAATTAACTGCGCCATTACTGAGCCACAAGAACTACAGCCCAAACAGGCAACATGTGTGCTGGCATTTGCCCTGAGAACTGACCTGTTTCCATAGCTGTTCTTATGTAGAAATTAGGATACCTTAATGATAATGCCTCTTGTTTTCCTCCACCCTCCCCTTCCCCCAGCTTCTATTTTTGTTTAATGAAACTCAGAGCATTTCTTTAGAAGAAAGCTTGTTCTGTAGGAGTGGTTTGGTTGGTTGGGTTTTGTCCCCGTTTTCTCCTTCCCATCTACTCCTATAATGCATTTTCACTCGTTTTCTCCACGAGATTAAACTCATAATCCTCTCTTTGCAGCATCACCAAATAATAGCATCGTGCACACACACAGAGCAGGCCCTGTCTTGCTGAGCTTTTCATTTCTCCAAGAACATTCCCATGGCTTGTGGCTCCTCCTTCGGGGAAAGCAATATGGACCACAGTGAAGCCATTGTTCAGTTTGTGTATGGTGCAGATATCTATAAAAAATTTTGAAAAAATCACCAACAAACTCCCAGTTGGCATTAAACTTGTCCTGTGACTTTTGGCAACCTCAGCTGTTGCCAAAAGCCACAGGAGGCAAGGCCATTGTTCTCAGAATAAAAAGCTGTGGCATTGAACAGTTCCATCGTTCACGATCTTACAAATCCAACTCCTGAAGATTAAGGTCAGGGCTTTGGGTGCACCTCGAACAAGAAAATGCTTGCTGGGTACTCCGAGGCACAGGGGCTCAGATTGTCCAAGAATTTTGCTATAGGTCCAAGCTTCATAGTGGAACATTGTGATGATCTCCCGTTATTTGGGACTGCTCCGTTAGGAGATTACTTTTTGAAATCTTAAATCTTTTTTCAACTTCTGCATCAGTTACATTCCATATCCACATATGCACTGGATTATCTTTCATATATAAGCAACTAGCTGAGAAAAGGAAAAAAAAAATACCTCTGTAAAATGAAATAAAAAGAAAAGGACAGATGAGTTGTTAAAAGAAATACCATTACAGATGTTGCTTCACTATTAAACTTTGAATTATCCATTAATTTTCTACTGAACGTAAGAAAAAAGTCATAAGAGAGAAAAATTTCATGTGAGAGATAAACCTTAATAGGATTGTGAGTTTAATAGCAAAAGTAATAAAATTTACCTTTTCAAAACGCAGAGGAAATTATTAGACTTTCCCCTTTCTCTTGAAATTGAAGGTGGGGCAGGATGGCAATGGGGGAGTTTAGACTTTGTTTTTTAGTGAATTGCAGAGCAGGTGAAAAAGAATAGGCTTGCTTGTTTGGGGATTGAACATTGAAGTTAATAATGGTAATAATGTTCTTGTCTTTTTTGATCCATAAGTTGAAATTGCAGCAAAAACTGGTGCTTGGACAAAGCAGTATTTTCTGACATAAATTTTGAAACAAAAGTCCAGGAAAACATTTTTCAGCTGATGTAAGAAACAAAAGCTTCGAAACTTCAGGATAAAAAAAAATTATGAGAAGTGATTTTTTTAAAAATTATTATTTCAGTTTGGCATTTGAAAGCAAACAGTTCTTTTTCAATGAATTTAAGTTAAAATGTCACTTCGTTTTGATTTGGTGACTAAAAAAACCAAATTGACATTTCAAAATGAAATAAAAATATCATTTTGAATCAATGTTAATATGAAAGGTCACTTGGTTTTCATAGCCAAAAAATCCTTCTGGAGCAGAATATTTCATATTTAAGCAGGAATTAGGTTTTTTTCTTATAGAAAAATGTAAATTATTTTATATGTATGAGCATCAGCTCTCATTCACACTAATTACATGAGAAATATGTTGTCTGGCTGTATCAAAACTATACTTTGCTGGAATTCCATATCTCTGCTGTCTTAGAAATACTTCCCAGCTCCCTGCAGCTGGAGCTTTGTTAGAGATGTGGAAATGGGAATTTCCACCTATGACCCTGGGCAGGCTGCTTCACCTTCCCACATCCTGTGGACGCTCACACTGTTGGGAACGCCCTTCCATCCTCTCCTTGTTGGTAATGCCCAAGCTCAGTGGAGCTACCCAAGGGCAAGGCAGGAAAAGTCCTGTGCTGGGGAGAGATTGGGGTCCCTCTTCCCCTGATCTCAGACCAGCAGGAGCTGTTGGAACTTGTGGGCACGTGCTTTATCCCTCAGCTAGGGAACATGCAGATACAGATGATACTCAGTTGTGGAAGAGCTCAGAAATATTGGCTTGCTCCCTTTATTGTTTTCCTTGTTTCCTTTCCCAAATGAGGGAGTCTCGTGCTGTGCTTTGCAATGTACTCCTGCTTGTTCTACAGAAATGTTTACCATTTTTCTCAGCTTTTGCAAGCAATTACTGAAGATGCAATTTTGTGCTTAATGAGCAGCTGAGCGCTGAACCTTAAAAGAAAAAAAAAGCTTCCCCTCTCCAAATATTAATTAATCTTTCAAGTTAAAATACTCTAACCCAAGCATCCAATTTTAAACAACCTGACTCTAAAATACTTTTCAAATGGTCAGATCATTAATTTTCTTTCAAGGACTCACAGGCAGCACAGAATAATGGAGGAAACTTGTGAGGTTTTCCTACTTGTTTGGTTTTGTATGCTTCCTTTGCTATCCACAGTGCCCAGAAGTTTTTCAAATTAAGGTGCTGGAGACTGACCAGCTCTTCCCCTTCCCCTGCCTGCCATAGAATCTCTTTGGCTGGTGCTGGTTTCCTTCTGGTTTCCCTTCGGGCTGGGACTGGCCCGTGCTCCAGGAAGGAATCTCCAGCTCCTTCAGCCCCTGCCTGCAGCTGGGACTGACCTGGACACGGGACCAGCTGCTTCAGGGCCTTGCTCCCTCAAGTTTTATCATTTCCAGAACTGGGAAAGCTGCTGCACCTATTTCTCTGGGGTGAAGCAAGCATTAATAGGCAGTAGAGCAGGCAGGAACTTATAACCTCTTGTATCTATTTCTAGTTAAGTAAAATTGATATTTGATGGAAGCTTGTTGTCCAATTTTGTTGGTTTTTTTTTTCAAACTAGTTAATGAAAGAAGATAGATTGCTGTACTTTGATGTTTGCACTTGAAAAGAGAGAAAAGCTAAGTTTTTTGTTCAAGGTCCTTTGGTTTCTCTAAAAGCTTCTGAGGACTCACTCTTCAGCCTGGCTTGGTTGTCACTGAACTCATCTGTATAAAGCCAGAAGAAAAAAATAGCTGTAGATAAATCAAATTGGATGATATTCTGCATTCATATGGTGACTCAGAGGAAGTAGCCACAGCCACATGGATGCTTTCAGACTGGCAGTTTTGCCAGTAGATGAACCACATCTCTGATGCTTGAATCTAGGAAAGGACAGTCTGTAATGTTAGAATTAGTCTCAAAGACAAAAACACAACCCATATGTAGTGAACATGTGTTTCAACAGAGAAAACAAAGAAATTTCCAGAGTGCCCACCCACCCAGATCAGAGAAACAGCAGCTTGTGCCTCCTGCCTGCTGCTCACTGTGGTGGGCAGATCCAGAGGGGCAGAGGAAATCCCTGTTCTGCAATGCTTGGAAGGGAGAGGCAGGAGCTCCAGGAGTGGCTGTGCTGCAGCTGGGTGGGAGAAGTGCAAGTTCTCATGGGTGCATAACACAGAGCTGACTTGGATGCTGTGGCTTTTGGCGAGTGGACTCTGAGAAATACTAACTGTTCTCTCAAGGTTTGGTATGCAGTAGTGTCTCCAAAGAAGGAAAAAGGGTTTTCAATTTTATTAAATTGAGGGCAATGCTAGTAGTGATGTCAGCAACTGAAAAAAGTAGGAAAAGGATGTGACTATGTAATGTAGTAATTCATCACTGACATTGATGTACCTGTTTTGCAAGCTGTAAACACAGTGAGGCTGACATAGGTGCACAGAATCTTGTTTTGTACTTGTTTTTTTCAATGTTAGTGAAAAAATATGGCTGGGTTTTATTCTTGCTTTGCTGGAAACACTGGGAGTGAGTAATGTGGGTTCCCATGCTGTTATGTAGGGACATTTCAGTGTACTTTTAATAAGTTTATTCTAGCAGGCAGTCTATATAGTTATAATCAAGAGAAGAGAAAAACGTGCCAATATATTTCATAGTTGCACAGTGATAACATTACACTGAACATGGTATCCACGGATCTCCAACTCTGTACAGTGAAATAGTCTCTTGCTGTGGTTTTCCTGTTAAGGAAGAAAGTACACCATATTAAGCTAGGCAGGGAGAGAGATTAGCAGGGTCTTGGAGTTGTTCAGATTAACAGCTGAGCACTTCCAAGTCATAAATAAATAAAACAAACAAAAAAAAAATCTTCAGCTTGTCAGCCTCTGGGCAAAACTGCCTTCTGTTGTTGCAGCCCTCTAGGTAGTATTACTAAAAAGTGTTAGCAGAAATGCAAAAGGGAAAATACTTTAGTATTTTTCTTTTTTCTTTTTTTTTTCCACACCTAAATTTGGCATTTATTTCATGGCTCTGTTTGAACAAGCCAGAGGGCTAGGATGGGGACGAAATGTTAATATGCTGTGTGTGTGTATCCACCTGTATGAGGACATGCCACATATATTTTCACAAATGCTTTTGTTTGGAGAACCTGCACATAGGATAATGTGCTCAAGAAGGGCAAGCCCTCCTTCCTAGTCTCTTTTTTTGTTTGCTGACTCCTATATATATATAAATATATGTGAAGATAATACATTTATAGGCAAGATAGTGTAATTTTTTAATATATTTTACTGGCTGTTCCGTTATGCTGTAATAGATTCTCTCAGTGCTATCTAATCTTAGAACTGTACCATGCAGTGAAACCTCCATGAATTATTAATTCCTAAAAGGGTCATATCAGAGAATATTTTCAATGGGATGGTTCAAAGTGAAAGTGCAGCACCAGGCAGAAAAGTGACTGGTTAAATGGGGGAAAAGCTCTTAGTTGGCATAAAGACTATATTGTATTGTGTTATTTTTGCCTTTTTTAGGAATAGCATGCGTGTATGTTCTGCCATGAAAGGCTTTGGGTTTTCTCCTTTTTTCTTTCTTTCCTTTTTTGCTCTTTAAACTTCTCTGTGTTGCAGGATCTGAGTGTACTTTCTATTTCAGTCTGAATTGTCAACTGAATTGTAATCAAAAAAGTAATAGCAAAGTCAAAGAGAGGAGGATAGAGACTTTCTTGGTAGTACTTGGGGTGTAATATTATCCTGAGTATCAATATTTTTATTATGAAAAATTTAAAACGCTGTTATGAAACCCTCCATGATTGCATACAGTCTCTATCCAGTCATGAGAAGCAGGGAGGCTGCTGCCTTCTAGAAAAGATCCACAGTTTTTTTTCAAATGGTCAAAAAAGGGATGTGCCATTGAACTTGCTCTGCTGCTGAGGTGTGCTAGAGAATCTGGGGCTGCCATTCCCAGTCTGGGGCTGGCCAGGCTCTCTCTCAAGCCAGGATTGAGATTTCCATGACTTCCCACTCCTGAAATGGATGGGATGGACTCACAGAAGGCAGTGCTCCCGCTCTCAGAAAGGAGCTGCAGTGACAGTCAGCTGGAGATATTAATTTGCATCTTTAACTGACAAGGCTCTTTCTGAAGTGAAAATCTGACCATAGCTTCAGATTTATGAGGTCTTATTCCATGTTGTGTTTAATACACCGACTGCAGTCAGGTGAAAAATTCATCTGTGGCTTCCTCTGGGTTGTTTCCATCCCATCTGCACAGCCCACTGAGATCCTTCTGAAGGGTATGTGCTTTGAACATCTTATGTCTTTATTAGCTAGAATTGTTTCAAGGTTTTTAGTTTACTGCTAAGGGGAGGTTTTATAATAAAAGGATGTCTCATTTGATCTCTTCGTGTTATCTGTGAATGTAGACCCACAGTAGAGAGACCGCAAAACAAATTCAAAAATGTCCATATGGTTTAGTGGCTTTGCTTGAACCTTGGTAGAGAGAAACCAAAGGCCTTTTTTATGATGCACAACTCTAACCTTGTGATGTATGTTTGTAAGGGTGCCATGCATGTCTTTCAACACGGAAGCTTGGGAAGACCAGTGGGAATGAGCTCTGTTCACCCACGTTATTTTCACGACGTCTGAGTAAATTTATGCCCACTCTGAAGGTTACGTCTTCGAAAGGAAAACCTCTGAATGGGAGATTACAAAGTGCCTGCAAAGCCACTGGAAGCGTTTATCCTACGTGCAGCCTGGCTGCAGTCAGTGTAGATAAGGAGGTTATTTCAGTCACATAAGCAGATGGAACAGGAGTGACACTTCTGGTCACCTCTACAGCCTCGTGTCTGGCACTGGCAGGCAGAAGTGGGTTAGAACTGGTGCAAATGCACAAACAGACCTGCAGCTTCTCACATTGACCTGCAGTGATAACAAACAGATGTTTTTGGCTTAATGATTGCTTGTGAGGATTATTACCACAGGTTTAGGTAATACATTCATGATGATAAAAATAACAAATATGATTAAAAGGCCTCCTTCAATGAGTCTTGTCCCTGCTCAGTGAGTTCATGTCAAAACTTTGACAACTTGACCTTGAAAATAAAAGATAATGGTCCTTTCTGACACTTCATTTTCCTATCACTTTATTAGCTGAGGAAATCTGGCACAGAAACATTAACTAGACATAATTAATTTGCATTGATGATATCAATCAACCTCTATTTAATTAATATAATCAAGTGCTGTAATTTGTATCCAAATATGATGAAAGATGTAGTACTCTATGTCCAGTGACAAAAGGAAGAAAAACAATGTGACTGTTCTAATAGAAGCTTTGCCTGCACTATGTGGGGGTCCAAAATAAAGAGTCTGAACAAAATAGATGCTTGCAACATGTGATGATTCTGAGGATTCTGTCACCATTTGGGGCCAGAAATAAAACCAGGCATTCATCTCCCATAGTGGAGTTCTTCTGCAGAGCAGGTTGAAGTCTTTCTGTTCCAATATTCATAACCCTCAGCTTGGTAAATTTGAAGTTATACCATCATTTAACCAGTACAGTAGCAAAGAAACAGTTTACTAATTTCCAGTAGAGAAACAAAAAAGGAAGCATAACCTCTAGCTGATACAATAAATGAATCATTTATACAGGGCACAATAAACACTTAGCTGTTTCCATTCCTGGTCCTTTTACTGAATTATTTTCCCTCATTTTCTGTCTATTTCTGAATGCTGTTCATATTAAAGGGAAAAAGGTTTCTATCTCCCAACTTTATTTCCTCATTGTTATTCATTGGTCCAAAGAAACTGAGATGGGCATCTGAGTTTATTTAATCAGGAGCTCTCTGCAAGGGAGGTTAGGAATCATCTCTGTATATCAGAACTGATATGTAGCAATGCCCGTCAGAAGAGATTAGTAGGTCCATGTCGAGGTGGAAGCAGCAGGGTAGAATGAAATCTGAAACTGGGTTAAGTAATTGGGTTCTTGTTCAATAAAAGTGCTTGTTTGTGTGTTGTAATGAAAGATCTTTGGTGCTATGGACGTCTGAATCCAAATATCCTCTGGATTTTCTGAGGGATAAAGTGATAAGGGTGAAAGGGATTTAATTTAGGAATGTTGAAATACTTTAAAGAGATTAGAGAGATTCGTAAATGTGCTCTCTTTCTTATCATGGTGGCTTTTGTGTCTTACCAGAACCAGAGTGGGTAAGGAGAGGGACACAAGGTCAGGGTTGTCAGGGTTCTGATCTGGGGCAGGGCTGCTCTGGGGGTGCTGCTTCTTTCAAATGCTCGTTTGAGGTGCAAGTTCAGAAAAGGTAATGAAGAAATTTTTGGCTTTCTTTGGGTTTCCTTAATTTGAACTTAGCAGGATGAATCAGCAAGTTGTTTTTTTTGCCAATCCATGATCAATAGCATTTGCGATTTTATTTAAATACTTATTTTTATTCTACTTCATGGTAAGATTGTTTTCAAGGCTTGATTACACCATCAACTCTCTGGTAACTCTGCAGGCCACATTTCTTAAAGGTTCGACATTCTTTTTGTCATGTTTCATTTAGGTGTGGTAATTTTATCTGACTGCAAAATTATGGTTCTGTGAAACTAAGTTTTCCAGATTCATTGGTTGTGTTTATATAGAAAAAAAAAAACCAAACAAATGTAAGAATAGAATGCTGAGAAGATAGATAATGGAAACTTGCCTACCTTTGAGACATTGCTTGTAAAATTATCTCTGAATCATTTTTTTCTGTCTGAGCAGAACTACAATGTCTAGCTTGGAGCCAAGTTTTGTCTTGATCACAATTTTCTATAAGGATGAAATGTCTTTTTGCATTACTAAATCAGCTTTGGAAAAGATATCAATCTCCTTGAAAATAGACCGGCTTGGTTTTGTTTTTTTCTCAAAGTTGATTTACTGTATTTGTTTAGTCACAGATTCAGAAGAGTTAAAAGGCAGAGTATAACCAAAAGTTTCTAGAATTAAAATGTTTTCTTGAAGCACCTGTCCTTGGAAAACTCTCTGATTTTGCAGGCACATGTGTGCACATTTATAAGGAGAAAAAGCCACATGCTTCAAGAAATTTAAATGTGAAGCACTTCCCTTGACTTGTTTATGCCAATACTTATTTTACAATGTTGTTAACCTCAGGCATTCTGACATTGCTTGCACCTCTTGTCTGTGGCATCCTCTTCCCTTTGTTCCTTGAGATTACAGGGATGCATTAAGGATGCTTTGTTTTCCTGGCTTTTGCCACAATTCCAAAGAAATAAATAGAAATTTTCTATGCTTTTTTGTTCTAAGGATTGCTACAGAAAACAATTACTGAACTGTATTATAAAAAAAATTAGATTTGGACTGAACGTAAGAGTTGGTAGCCTGTGGCAGGTCAGATGATCTGAAATGCTCAAAGAAACCTTTCCTTGTAGTGGAGAGTTTTTTCAAAATGTCTTTCTCCTTAGGTATTTTCAGTGAGAATAATGTTTTACTTCTAGTTTAAAACCAAATCAATACCAAAAAGAACCCCAAAACGTAACACCACACGACAATGAATTACTCCTTTCCATCATCTACTGGAGAGTCCTCTGCAAACGGTGACACACCCTGCCCTTGTGATTGCCATATTCCATCTGTGCATTTGTCCACAAGGTCATTGTAGTGTAGTCATGGATTTAATGAAATTTGGATATAGATAAGTTATTAAATGTTTACAATTTCTGCAAACAGTGTCATCTGATCAGGTCTTAGAATCTGACATCTTTCATTCTATGAATCAAGATTTGTCTGGATTTCTTTGTGTTTCAGTCTACATGCAGGTGTTATAGAGCAGCCAGAAGAAATAGTCTCAAAGTCAGAAATTTTTCTTTGGCTCAGGGATGGCTGCATAGCTCATTAATTTCCACTGATATTGACACTAAGTGCTTCACTTTAAGAGCTATGCAAGTCTTGCCTTTGCCTGCAAGTGTAAAAGGATATTTTCAGTATTTATTTCCCGTCTATTAACATGAAACACTACCTCTCAGATGACAAGTTTAAGTCAGATGATCAGATTGTCTCTGCTTATCTCCATTTGGAGCCTCAGGAGAGGATGTAATTAATGTCCCTGATATGGATGAGGGGAACTCCCCTGCTCCCCCAGCTCATGCCAAGGCTGCTTCTCCCAGCCTGGCAGTCAGAGATGATCTTTCCCTCATTATAAGTGACACCAAAGGAAAATCCTTTCCCTTACAGCTGGGAACAACCAGGGGTGGTACCTGCTCCAGGGGTGTTCATTTTGTCACCTGGGGAGGGCTGGAAACAGAAGTAGTGACACTCACAGAAGAAAGGTGTCCTAAGTAACAGCCTGGCTAACGGAGCTAAGGATTCCTGACCCCAAAGCAGGGTGAAAAGTGTTTTATTCCCCTCCCCTGACTTGCTCTTTAATTGGAACCTTGTATCTGGGTGTTTAAACCTTGATCACATTTTTAGCTTCTCCCCTCCAAAGTGCAGTCAGTGCTTCCCCTGGCAGGTACTCCAGGCACCCTGGGACCCTCACAGGGGAAATCCTTTCCTTGCAGCCCTCTGGAGTCTCCTTTTCCCTTAGATCCCTTGACTTGTGTGTTTGATAAATGGTGGCTCTTAGAGCAACATTCTCATTAACATTTTATCTTTTATTTTATATTGGGCTAGTTGTATCAGGCACTGGTGGCATGTATGACTAGCTAGACATGTACAGCTTTTCCAAGCCATGCTATTTCTTAAAAATTACTCTGACCTCTTCTTTCCCCAATTTATTCAAGGATTAAAATTAAATAATTTTGGGAAAAGCAGAGCAGAGTTTCAGGTCTAGGCTTGTATTTTTCAAAATGGAATGGTTAATAGCTGATAAAAATATTTTCAGGTACAAAAGTGGACATATTGGCCTTTTCTGTGCATTTTAAAATGTTTAGAATAGAATTGTTTCATGGAGAGAATTATTTCTGTCTTTAATTAGAAGCATACTTTCTAAGCTTTTGTTCACTTTAATATAACAAAATTACTTGATAAATAATCACACCTTTTCTTTGGGTTAGCTAATGTCAAAAAAGAAATCATTTCTCATTGCTCTATTTCCAGGTATAAAAAGGTTTATTATTGGAAAAATTGCTTATTTTGCTTATTTTTATTTTTTAAAAAAAGCCTGCTTCGATTTTATGAAAAATCAGCTCTCAGAAGGAAGTGCTTTTTATGATGAAAAAAGGATGATTTGTCCTGCATCAATTTCTGTGTTTGTGTGTCTGTGGCACTTTTACAGTGATGAAAACCCACCCAAACCAGCTATCAATATGCCACCTCAATAATATTTTTTGTGACTGATTTAACTTATGTTTGACTTTGCTGTCAAGATATGTCCCAAGGTAAATTGGATGCAGCTCCATTTTTCGAGCTGAAGGTTTCTCACAGGTGGCCAGTGGCACTCTGAAATGCCCCAAGGCTGCAGCCCCACTCACGTGGAGAAGCACAGTGCTCCTCTCTGTGTCACTGTGTCCCCTTCCCATCCCGGGGAGTGGCACTTAGCACTCCGAGTGCTGTCACTCAGCTTGCCATGGAACAGCAAGTCACCAGCTGTGGCCAGAGATCCAGGCCTGCTTTATTCCGTGGGATGAAATCTTATTCTATTCTGTGTAATGCAGCAAGCTCTGTTAAGGTTTTTTTGATGCCTTTTTTCTCCCCAGAATATATGGCCTATATTAAAAGCAGGCACGGATTTTCCTAGCTGGCCAGCCCTACACATTATTATTTCCAGTGCTACAATGCCTAAAGGAGCTTTGCACATCTAAGGACAGGGAGGTTGTCTCTTAAAACTGCCCTTATTGAACAGCTTCACAAGGCTGGTGCTGATCTAAACCTGCTTATGTTCTCAACCACAATATTCAGCCTGTGTTGGTTAATCACAGACTTTGTAATGAAAAAGATGCTAAGAAAGATTCCTGAGTACTGGGTGGGGGGAAAAAAGTCAACTTTATAGTAATTGATGTATTTTCTCTGTGCAGGATTCACTTCCAACTGTTTAAAAAACATGAATAGGAAATATCATGTAAAATAGTGCCCTTAATACATATGCTGCACACCTGGATAAAGCTTTCCATGCTCCTTTTCACCACAAATTCCTACAGTGTTTTACTTCTTCCAACCACTGTTTCATCAGAACGATAAGTTATTTTTACCTTTCTCAGCTTCTGTCTCAAATGTTATTAATATTATCAGCTAAGCAATGACTCTAAATTCTGTCCTTTTCTGGTAGAAATATGGATGCTTCAGATGGCCATAAATAATGGCCCCTCCTGGGAAGGAAATATTCCCCTCAAAGTGGGTGAGTAAATGAGAAATCACTCATTCCCTTCCTCTGCACTTGTTGGAAAAAACACAACCTTGTTTTAATAACTAAATATTATCACACAGAGGAGGAGAGTCACCTGCAGTAGCTCTCCAGGTACCATAAATCATTTGTCAGAGATGTAGCTAAGAGACGTTTGAATAGTCCTGATTACAGAAGGTCTGTTTTAAGTGTGGGGGGAAAGAACCTGTAGTTCAGCTAGAAATAAAGCTACCATTTTCTTTTTTAGGGGAATAGCACTGTAAAGAGGCTTTGTAGTGACATATTTATCAACACTTTTGTCAAATAGGGAAAATAATTGGTGCAATTAGTGCTCGTGCTAAGTTCGAGGGATAGTTCTTCTACAAATTGTACAGCTTTTATGGAAACTGTAAAATTCTTTAGTCTTATAAAGAGCTCTTGTTGGAATGAAGACATCAAGGAGCTGATGACAAAATCTTATTTTACCTCTATCATCCTACAAATATTAACAATCTATATATACATGATATTTCAAGCTGTGCCCCCTCTGGATAGCAGGTTGTTACATTGAGCAGGAGGAGAGGTTACCTTGTAGACAAAACTAATGGGGTAAAGTGCTGTTCTTTAGGGGAAAACAAACCAAAACAAAAAACTGTTTTCTCTTAGGTTTATTGCTAACAGTGACCATTTCACTTGGTGCATACACTGAAGAACAAGCTCTGAACAAGTTCTAAACTATTGTTTAGAACAAGTGTCTAAACAAGTACATTAAATCAACTTCGAGGGGAAAAAAACCCAAAAAGCAAACCAAACCAGTCTATTTTCAGGATCTTTTCAAAGTTGATTTAGTCCAGCGAAGCTGATTTAGCCCTTGTGCCATTGACCACCTTTGTAGCAGAGCCGCTTCTGACATGCGGTCAAGAGGGGTGGGCTGGCAGTGGCCATGCACAATTCACACCTGCCCAGGCTTTTTGTGTGCTGTGCTTTGCCCCAGGGCCACCAGAGCAGGGCTGGGGGAGGAACGGGAGCAGGGCTGCTGTGCTGGTATATTTAAGGATGTTCAAGATTAGGGATGCTACAACTTTGGATCAAAAAAAGCAGTGAAGATGAAATAAATGTCGTCAGGAAATGCTGCAAATTTCTGCTAATACCACCACCACAACAGCACAGCAGCTCTAGCCTTTAAAATTCAGCTCATCCAAACCATGTCTGCTTCTCTGCTCTTCCCTTTTTCTTCATTATACTGTTCAATCTTCCAACCCATAGTCTTTCTTGCTCTGGGAATTTCAAATAATATGAAAAGAGAAATAAAACTGTAATCAGGATAAGTTTGAAGGAGAAGAAAAAAACTAGTTATGGAAGCGAACATGGTATCATACAAGCACTCAAATCAAAGAAACAGAGAATCAAGAGATGCCTGTCTGAATGCATGAGACAGGAATTTTGGTGATGTGTAATTTACACAAAGGCACAATTTATATAATGCAGTAGCTGAGAGCATGCAGTTGTGGGCTATCAGATGAATAATTGGGATTCCACAAATCATGTGTCAGGAGCCCTGGATAGTAGATAGGAAGAAAACAGGAGATAGATGAATAGTCTGGTAAAAACAGAATTTTATTTATAAGCAGCATATGAAGCAGTTTTTTCTGTATTTTTGACCACAAATTGATGTCTGCAAACTTTCTTTTAAGCTTTTTATTTATAGGAGAAAAACTCTTCTTAACAGGAGAAAAGTGTAGTTGAGTAAAAAATACTTGTCATTTAATCTGGGTGAAAATCAGAACACAGTGAAATGATTTTCTCCACCTTAAATTTTTCTGATGCTTGAACAGATGATATCTGTGAATCTGCAAGCTTCTTAAGCTCATGATTAAGGATTGAGTGTGGTTATCAGTGGAGGAAGCTGCTCCTGGTTGCCTGTTTGGTTGGTTCAGGAGTGTAACTGTTTGGGGTTTGGGGAGAGCTGCTGGGTCTGCCCCAGCTGAGGTCTCGGCAGCGCTGTGTCACTCTGGCTGCCCGAGCTGTAAATCTGTGCTGAGCACCTCGTGGTGCCTCTGGCTGTCACAGAGGCACTGAGGGCCCTCTCTGCACCTGGATGTTCCTCAAGTCAAGAGTGGGTGAATTCTCATCCATCCCCTTGGCACTGATGTAACTATCTGCTGAATCTGTGGGTAATTTAATTTATAGAGAGGTAATTCCAATCCAAGTCTCAGTGTTAGATTTGTTGCTGATATTTTGTTTTTCTTCTTTTTGTTGTTTAGGGATGAGGAAATGCTGTATAGGGAGAGAAGAAAATGTTTTTCAGAAATCATGTGTTTTCTTCTTTTTCTAGAGCTGTAAAGGTGAAGGCTGTAGAAAATACTACAGCAATAAATTTTTTTTCAACTTTTTTGACTCCTAATTTTCTATGGTGCTTTTTACCTACTACTTCTAATAAATTTTAAATTACATTTCTTGTAATCTTCACTAAATCTTGTGAATGAAAGACCAATGGGGAGACTATAAAGCAGAAGATGATTTTTAATTGGTTCTACAATATATTTCTCATTCTGAAAACAGAAGACTCCTCATCCAAGGAAGCTTTCTCACTGCAAACATTTCCAGTTTGTATTACATCTGCCTAATTCAATAGTATGAAAATGGCCAATCTATTTCAATAGCAACCAGAATTACAGGGTGAAAGGAGGAACAAATAATAATGTAAAACATCCTACCCTGCAGTCCTGGCTGTAGGATGGCACACCTACACATCTAAATACTGACTTTCATGGTCAGAGTGCTGTGTGAAGGTTAGTGGAAAGCTGCAGTAGCAGAGAAGAAATCTGAGTTACACTTGGTTCTGGTTTGTTAGCTTTCCTCATTTTTGAGAGAAAAAGGGAGGAGATGAGACTATAGGAGCAATAGGTATGATATCACATCCAAGAAGGTATAGTGATTTGAGAAGTTGGAGTGGCATTGACCCAAATATAATCTTGCTAGTAGCTTTCTGGATAAGGAAAAAGAAAAAAAATTGATTTTTCTTTTTTTTAAGCTGCTGCTGTATGATTTCTTAACTCTTAAGGTTTTGCTTTTGCTGTATTGATCTCGACTGATGCTTATCTCTGAGTCTGCATGCAGTCCATCCCAAACAGTTATCTGCCCAACCCTCGAGTCCGGTGTAGGCTGCCTCCAGTTGACCCCAGTTAAATCTTCTTGCTTTGTCAAACATCAAATGCTGCTGAGAGAAGTCAGCCCTGCCCTGGGATTCTGATCCTTCCTGTTGTGTGCAGGGCCTTGCTGCCTGTGGAAACCTTAGCTCAGGATGAACTCCAGACTGTGGAGGTACTTTGGATACAGGATGGTATTCCTTTGCAAATGTAAGGAAAGCGGCAAGGCATGGGTTTTTTTGTTTTTCTTCATATTTGCAGAAGACTGCATGTTGCAGTGAGGGTGGCTGAGACAAATCTTTGAGTCCCCCGACTGCAGGATGAGCATGGTCCAAAGTAAGAAAAAGGAGAGTGAACGATGGAGTGCCCCGAAAAGAAAATTACTTTAATGAGAAGCAAAAATAGGGACGATGCCCAGAAGCCAAACACAGAACAGGGACAAACTCCAAAGACCAGAAACAAGGGAGAAATAACAATATATAGTCTTGGGGGTGGAACATTCTAGAAATAACACTATATATGGAACACAAGTAACCAATAGGAGAGTAGAACTTGGACTAATTAACATAATAATTCCAAAGGCTCTTGGGAGGAGATCTTAGGCTCACCCTGAGTTGGATGGATGCTCCCCAGGGCTGGAAGCTGAGGCTTGGTTTGTTGGAGGTGAAGTCTGGCTGAGCCTGTCCCAGTCAGGCCCACTCCCACACCTGCAGGGGGGCTGATCCTGTTCTCCTGGTAGATAACACAGGATGAGCTCCTCTGAGTGTAATGAAACAATACCAGTACAAACCCAGTAAAAAAGTGATCAGAATCTGTTCCTCAAAGCTCTGACTTTAGAAGGTGAAGTCCTTGTGGCAATTTTAAGATAAAAATAGGTTAACTGATTTATTTAGTGTCTCTTTAAGGTCAGAATGTTTTTTTAATGTTTTTACTTGGAATGAAGGTCATAAGTCCCAATTAGTAATAAAATAAATTTGAGCTCCAGTAAATTGGAGCACACCAATATGTTTTTTAAAGTATTTATGGAATTCCATGTATTAAGATTAAAGTTACTGGTCTCTGAATGTGAAATTTGGGGGCAGGGGAGCAAGACAGACTGAAAGCACTATTCCTTTTATTATGCTCTACCTGAAATAAGTAGTATCTGACTCTACAGCTTGTTAAGTCATCTGACATTTTGTAGCAGATATGAGAAAATCAATGACAGAAGCAGTGTGTGTAAATACTTATGAGAGCATAAACCACCAGCAAAAGATATTTCACAGAGTTCATGCTATAGTGTTCTGGAAAAGTCATGTCAGGACACCGAGATCCAACAAAGTGCAATTGCATGATGATAAAATCCTTAGTAGTTGCCCACTCAAGGTAGTAGGGTCTGTTACTTAAATTCTCTGTTCCTGTGCCAGCATTTCTCTCCTCCACAGGAAAAGATAGGTACCTTTGCATTAAGAAAAGCAAATAACCTTAAACTCCTTGTTTACACCCTTCTTTCAGATAAAACAGAATTCACAGAAAAATATGTTTTAAGACTGGATTTTTAAAATACAGTAATGGATTTGAGAGGTATTTTCAAAAATCTAAATTTGATCAGAATTGCTGATTTTGCTGCAATTTCCTGTTTCCCTATTATTCATATAACAAATTATTGCTCTGAAACAGTTTTTGTGCCCATACTCAAGCCCCAGTCCTTCTAAGAGAATACATAGGAATTGCTGTAGATCCTCTTTCCAGATCCTTCTCAAGAGGGTACAGTTGTGGCTTGATGCTCACAGTGTGTGAAACAGGTGCACGATTTAGGTTAATATTTAGGAACTAGGAAATATTTTTGTATTTTCAATGTGGAAGCTCTGTGGATGCTGTTGATCTGTACAGTGACTGCAGATCTATGTGAATGAGAGTTGAAATGAGTTTACTGAACTGTATGGAGAAAGGCCTTCCCAGGGTATCCTTAGTTCTTGGCCTTTTATGCCATAAAAAGAGACATTTTAATCAGTACATCAGTCACTGTTATATGCACACAGGACAATATATATGTTCATGAAAGATAACAAAGCTGCTCTCAGTTTCCATAGAGGTGAGCCTTCATAATGTCCTCTGATCATTTATAAATGACATTTGATTAGCACTCAGAGGTGGAATTATCTTTATGTAAACTTCATGCTGCAGTAGGAAACTGCTCAGCTGCCCTTCATTGAGATAAGGCTGAGAATACATTTCCCTTAAGAGGCTGGACTTTGAAGGTGAAAAAAGAGTAGGTTCAGATTTTTCACCCTAAGTGCAGATGCTATTTGGTGCTTTCAGACAGACTCCATGGCACCCTTTCTGCCCAAGATAACATCTCTGAGTGTGCCTCTATAGCATCAAAATGGTTTGGAACAAATTATCTTCTGCTGTGGCAGTCAGCTGACTGCTGTGAAGCTGAACCAGTAGAACTGGGGTGATTTTGTTGACTTTTAGGCTTCCTCTGCTTCTAAACAACATCCATGCTCAAAATGCAGCAAGTTACTGGCACAGCTGCTGCTATTTTGAATTGTCTGACATGCACGATTGATTTTAATTTGTTTAAGAAGTTGTAAACAATTTCTTTATATGCAAAAGGGATGTGAGTAAACAGAGGATTAAAAATAAGTATTGCTTGCATATAAAACATAGATGTGAACTTTTAGAGAATTGATTTCATTAAGCATTTGTAATGCTTTAGGTGTTGAATTGCATGCATGCTCTAGGCTGGTGAAGGTTGTATAACACCACTGCTAAATGCATGATGAAGCACTATCCCTTCTCTTAGCATTCAGGGAATTAGCTTGAATGCTTCTGGATTATTCCAGCTTTAAGAAATATGTCACCTAGAGTCACACAATTCCATTGTAACTGTAAGTCTGAATGAACTCTTTACTTGCTCAAAAGTGTTAATAACTACTGATTTAGTGAAACAGTGCTGGATAGAAGAGCTTAAGAAAGCATATGAATTAAATATAAATTATAACGGGGTCTATGATAGTGTCAAACTGCATCAAGGTTTTCTTGAGTGTTTGCTTTCAAATGTTTAATTTAGAAATGTTCTTTCAACAAATAAACGTGGCAGTGTCAAAGAAGCACTTTCCCTTTCACAGTGATAGTTGAACTACATATATAGAGTATGAGCAAAGTGTAAATAAAGGAAGTTGATTGTTTTGTAATATCCCTCTATTTCCCCAGCAAGTCATAATTACTTGTTCTGACTTCTGCAGTACAGAGAGCATTCCTGCTGTTAAAAGTAAGAGAAGGTGTTCACACAGTACTTCTCAAATGTGTAGCTGGAAAAAATTGGCCACTTGAAGGTCGTTAGATTTTTCTGGTTTTGTTTTTGGTTTTTTGTTGTGTGACTTTTTTAGTTTTTTAATAAGAGCTTATAAGTCAGGAGTGAATATAAATTTATTTATTTGCCCACCTAACAGCAATATTTTAAAAAATCTAGAAAAAAAATTTACCTAAAATATTTGACAAATCTTATCTCCTCACATAAATTGAACAAAAGGATCAACCCTAAAACAGTTGAGCAGGAAGAGCTGTCTTTCACGATGCCCCAGACTGAATTTGATTATACAGGTGCATTATCTGGTAAAAAGCTCTTTGCAGAAGGGCAGATATTAGCAGTGCTGAGCTGTGAGTACAGATGCACTGTATATACACCTGGAGGCTGGGCCTGAGATTTCACCTATTACCTTCTATTTAAATGAGCAACGCTCAGGAATATGTTTGGGCATAAAGCTAAAACATAAACCACAGCCTTTTTGTGAAGAGTGCTTGTTTCAGTTTTGGGCATTGTACCCGAGAAAAAAGATTGTGAGCATTTGGAGAAGGACTGGGAGACAGTAAAGAATAATCACACATAGCAAACTCAGTAATTCCTGAGGAGAGGAACTGGCACTTTTGGGGTTAGAATAGTGGAAAGTGACTAGACTCATCAACTCTCTAAATATTTAGTCAGCCACTGCAAAGAGACATGAAAATGCATTCTGATATTTTTTTGGAAAAAGTGAAGAATGTATCCTGAAGGAAAATTTGTTTTTTTAAAAATCCTTTTCTAACAATAAGAGAGCTGAAGCATTGGAATATTGCTTTGGGAAACTGAGGAAGCATCATTATATTGAAAGTCCTTTAGAACAGGTTATGCAAATTTCTTTCTGAATTATAAGCTCCAATGCATGGATTAAATGGTCTAACACCCTTTCCACCTCACTTTTTTCCATATTCTGTGATTATTTTATCTTTATGCATAAGGATATGGTATGGGTAATAAGTCTTTTTGGAACCAATCTGTCTCATGGAAATCACCAGAAAGAAGCTCTAATCCACAAATGACTAGAATACATTTATGTCAGTCATGATTTTCAGCTTCTTGAATTATCCTTCAACAAAGTTAAGTGAATAATTTGGACTGGTAAAAATGTTAATGGAAAATGATTGCTCAATTCAAGAAGCAGGCACAATCCTAGGGAACATATCTGGCCAAAAATAACCGGGGAGTGCTTGTACAGTTTGGTTAGAAAAGTACATTAAAATTTGAAATTGCTCTATCATTAGTGTGTGTAGGAGTATTTATTTATTTATCATGCTATTTTTTTTCTGCACTGATTCATGTTTTTAATTTTATTGGGTTGAAAGTATGCCAAGCTTAACATTTTTAACTACCTTTGAACTACTTAAAATGGGATTTTTCTTTTTTCCTTATTCTTCAGTATGCTTCCTTTGCTCAAAATTGCAGTGGGAACCAGTGTAGGTGAAAAGTTTTTTGTTTAATGAGAGTTGAGCATTTTCACCATTGAATAAAAGAAGAACAAAATGAGTTTATCTTACTTATGGGCATGTTTTGCAGTGGGGAATCCAAATGTATTTTGACTCAATTCAGATTGGAATGAAACTAGAGAAATTAAAGGTTGAGTATTTGGTATAATGTTTTAGAATTTAGCAGCGCCCCATATCAACCCTTCAATATCTGTTACTTCTCTTAAAAGACCAACTTTTAATCTCCAGGCTGGAAACAGATTTCACAATGAATCAAAAGCTTAGTAGAAGCTGAAGTCTGAAATTCTCCCAAAAGGACTCTTATGTGGATTTTTAAAATCACAGACACATTTTAATGCAATACTATTTCAAATTATTTTGCTCTCCCTTCCGAAAATGTAGGATCCCCTAAATAATGAGTAAAGTGTAGTGTGAAAAATTAGGTGTTCTGGAAACATTAAGTGAAAGACAGAGATTTGCAGAGGGAATGAAGTATCCTGCCAGGATGCAAAATTATTTCAGGCCAAGAAAGCTGAGTCCAAGCTGTTAGACATACTGTGGGTATCCTGTTTGGGCAAAGGAATGAAATGCTAGATTGGAACATTCCCTAAAGTGTTCGATCCCAGCTGGTATTATATTTCACTTTGTGGTTTCTAGCACAGTCACACTGACAGAAGTTTTCAGCTACAGTTGGCAACTTCCAGAATGCAATTCTCTTGAGAGTGGTGAAGTTTGCCTTCAAAATGAAATCATGAAAGGTCAGGGAGCCAAACATGTCAATAGAGTCTGCCTGAAAGTGTTAGGTCTGGGAGATCTGATCACTGCTCTAAACAGAGCTATGCAAATGTCTTAGAGAGATGCTAATTGCAGGGGAGCTAATTGCTAAATAGGGAAGCAGGGTGTGGTTCTTCTCTTTCATTGGCCTGATCCCAGCTGGGAAACTGAGCCTGTCCAGGACACAGGACCATCCTGAGGAGGACCAGCTCCTGGTCAAACCCAGCAGTGCAGGCATAGTGCACAATGTGATGCCTTGGGAAGGCTGACCTGAAACAGAGACTGGACAGAGCCAGAGAGTACAGTAGATATTTATTGAAAGGCCTTAGGATACACCTTGGGCAGGACAGGGCCTGGCCAGGGCTACACCCAAGGTGGACTAAGAATGGTCACAAAATGTCTAACGGTTCACGAGGTCTCACATTTTTATAGGTTTTGATTCATTTGCACATTGGGGTTTAATTGTCCAATTCCAGCTCCAGGTTGTGAGGTCCCATCCTTCTTGTTCTTCCCTCCAGCCACCCTTGTTTGTGCTTTTGGGGCTGAAAGTTGTCCTTGGTCTTCAGCAGGAAAAGAATTTGTTTTGTCTCCCTATTCTGTGAAGAGCTGACTTACACTTAATATGAAGCTCAGAACTGCACCCCTGGGCAGCACAGAGTCTGAAAAACATAAGAGCTAAAATTTAAGGCATCAGTAGTAGAGGATATATAAAATCTGTATTCATCTCTGAAGCTCCTCTTTAAATGCCAAAACTGAGTGTGTAAGAAATACTGCATGTCTAGCATTTTAAATGATAGGGATCATGTTTTAATTATTGTATTAGACTGAAGTAATCTCCGGTGTTGTGAAGCTTTGTGGTCATAAATTCTGGCAAAGATATTGTGCTGAGTGGTTGACTTGTTACTGCATTTTAAAATGCTACAGGCAGGAGGAAAATTTATCAGCTCAAAAATCTTCATTTGTCAGAAAACAGTAATTTTCAAGATAGTTTAATGTTTAAAACCTGGGAGACAAAGTTCGTTACATATGCAAAATTTTCATTTCAGGGGAATTAAAATACTGTTTCAAATTAAACTGAGATGGTGAGAAAAATTGCTTAATACAGTCTTCTTTTAAAAAACAGAACAGGATGTCAAGAATAGTTATCATTGCATGCACTTCATAAAGCTATTACAAACTTGATAGATCACAGCAAACTTGAGTGTAAATAACTTTTTAGGCTTTTCACTTACACTTGTATGGTTGTGTTTCATTAAAGACTGCTTTTTAAGAACAAGCAATATCAAATCATTGCTCCTTATCAATTCTGTAGACAATCTAATAACTTCTAAATCTCCAGCTAAAAGCACATGGCATGTACTGAATCTGAAAATGCTGGCACTTTTGAGAGGCTCTACAGGAACTGTGGAAGCATTAGTATGTTGTGTATGCCAAAACCTTAGAAAACTACATGAGACACATATATGTGCAACCTGACTTTGTTCTCAGCCATGGATGTATAGAGTTAGGCTTTGAATGGACAATGGATATGCAAGGAGAAGGTGTGGCTGGCAGAGTAAAAGGAAACACCTCAGTTTCTGCTCTAAAGCTGCTGAGACCAAGCCTCAAGCACACAGAGGACAAAGGAAACACAGCTGGCAAATGTGGCTTGAACACTGTTTAAAAGTGTGCCAAGATTTCTTTCTCTCCCTCCTCTGCCTGTTCTTGTGGTTATTGGTTGGAATCTGAAGCACCTAACGAAATTTGACAAGGCGTGTGGCAAGGCAGTGGAAATGCAAAGGAACCTTAGGGCAGTGTGATGTTCACACTGGAAATCCCTGCAACCTATGGGATTCGGCAGCTTTAGTAAGGCTAGGCAGATTTGATACCTAGTGGCACAAAACATATCCTGTGTTAAGGAAACTTTCACCTGTCAGAACTGCAAAAGTCACATCCAAACAACTGAAATTTCTGCGGAAGGTTTCGTATATGGGGACTGGAAATCCTTTATGGTCATGGTCTTTCCCAGGTTTCCTGTCAGGAGGCTATTGGCACTGTTCCTCTTTGCTTTTGGAATGCACTGATGTGTGTAAGACGAGTCTAATTATTGAAGCAAGGTTTTCTCCAAGTTCTTTCCTCCAAAGACACTTGGATACTTCTGGTCAGGATCTGGATGTTCAGGGCTCTGGAGAGCAGTGTCCAGCTCAGGGGCTCCCAACATGAGGACACAGACTTCTGGGAGAGAGCCTGCAGGAGGGCCAGGGGGATGTTTAGGGGCTGGAGCACTTTTGCTCTGGAGACAGGCAGAGAGAGCTGGGGCTGTTCAGCCTGGATAAAGAGAAGACTCTTAGAAGAGCCCCTTCCAGTGCTTAACAAGGTCCAGCAGAGCTGGAGAGGGACTTTGGATAAGGGTGACAAGAGGGGAATGGCTTCACACTCACAGAGGGCAGTGTTAGGTGGGACATTAGTAAGAGCTTGTCCCCTGTGAGGGGGCTGAGGCCCTGGCACAGGTTCCCCAGAGAAGCTGTGGCTGCCCCATGGAAGTGTTTGAGGCCATCTTGGATGGGACTTGGAACAACCTGAGATGGTGGAAGGTGTCTGTGCCTGTGGTGTGGGTTTGGAATTAGATGAGCTTTAAGGCTCATTTCATCCCAAACCGTTCTGTGATTCTGTTTCAGGGTGCACAGTGCTCTCCATGGTCCTGAATAGGAACCTACTGCTTAAGGAATGAGTGAAAGGAATAAAATTAATTGCTAGTGAAAGTGGGTAAGGGATAAAAATCTGTATTTTAATAGCTGTATAAGACTTTAGAGGCCCACTTCTTATGAATCCAGATATTTGTTCTTTCAGCAATTGAAAGAAAATTGTGGATGATCTTTGATTGATAACTATGGCGATGACATGCAAGCTTAATGAGCTTTGTTATTCAGTGCACTTTAAGTATCCGTTAACTCTTGTCTAAGCTGATTATAACTGTATTAAAAAATTCCCTTCTGTGCTGAAACAGTTAGAGATGCATCTGCACTTCCTTTGATATGTACTAAAATGCATTTCCATTTACACAGAAACTCAGCACAGAAGTGCTCTGATGTTATGGAGGGCAGCAGCAATAGCTGTTACAGAAATTTGGTGCTTAAGGATTAGTAACAAACATCTAAACTGAAAGATATATTCTTTTCCCCTGAAAAATCTGCCACATTGCATCATGATTTCTCTTGTTTTTTTGGAGGAAAAAAAAAAAGTTTATTTCAGATTTGTGTGGCTCTGAATCATTCTGTGTGAATCATTTGCAACAACCTGAACATATTCCATGCTTTTACTCTTTTTGTGGTGCTGTATGATGTCTACATGTGGATCATTGTTTTGCATGGTCAAGGCTGCAGTTTTAGACACATTATTGGTTAGGTGTTATTTTTCCTGATTTCAGGGTGAACAAACACTTAAAACACTTCTGCTGTCAACAAATTTCATTATGAATGTAAAATTAACTGCCCACAAGTTTTTTCTCATAATATCTTTTGCTGTTAAATTTCTACAAGCACTCATGCCAGTTAAAATGCTTCACTTAACAAAAGCAGAAGTGGAAAGACATTACCAAAACAAGTTTGTTGAAGAATTAATCTTTGGATACCTAGAACAATTATTGGAACATTAATTTGAGTCTGTTACAGCTAGTGTTTAAAACACTGGTATGTCAAAGCTGTCTTTGTCACCCATAGCATATTTTGCAGCTATTAGAAATTAATAACTGTTGCACTGCATCCCCACACCCAAGTGGATGTTTGCGTGTAAGGAAAACTCTTTTCTGTGGCAAGCAAAACTGGCAGTTCAGCAAAGGTTCACTTCTTTTTAAAAAGTGACCTTTTTTTAAAAGGACTTTTTTTTTTTTTTTAAGGTGGTCTGTACATTGCCTATTTCTTCTTAGAACACCAAGGCGTTGACAGGCAGACCAATGGTAGGATTAAGGCATTGAAAATAAAAGTTCTGCAGTAATTTGCTTTCTCCCTGGGCTGACCTTGCTCACAATGCTGATAGCAGAGGTGAACTTCTGGCTCTTCTCACCGAGCTCCCAGCTGAGGTGGCTTAAACAGTTGACAGGGCAAATGATTGAGGCCAAGGTGTCAGAAAAATGATCGAGGAGGGTAGGACTCGCTCACTGTGTGAGAAGCAACGCAGCATTTCCCTGAGAGAGGCAGTGAATGGGACCCAAGGCTGTCAGCAGTGTCACTTGGTTGACCTTGCTCGACCTGCAGGTTCCTTAAGATGGAGTTGTGCTGAATATGCTTACATTTTTCTCCACTTGTTGTCCTACAGTATCCACAGAGTTGCTGTATATCATGCACAGTCTTTGCTCAGTGTTGTGTAGCACGCAGTGTCACTGTAACTGTTGGATCCTAAGTTACCCTAAATTACTTTTCATATAAAAAAAAAAAAAATCTTGTCCTCTGGCATGTCTTCTAATTATTTTAGAAATAATTTTTTTTCTAAAATTTTGATCAACAGCATGTATTAAACATCTGTTCCTATTTAAGTTTCCCTCTTGGCACATACTGTAGTGCAAGTTGCTTTTTACTATGCTTGGGTACAAAGTTCTTCAAGATTTTTTTTTTAATGCTACAGGTTGTTGAACAGGATTGCTGAATAAACAATCAATCTTGTTCTCCAGGGACCCACTACAGTAAATGTGTTACTTTTTAAGTTCTGCATAAACTTTGCTCCAATTGGTGTCTTGAGGACTTGAAGTTCACTTTTTCTGTAAATATCACTTGACTCATGAGCCATAAGAAAATACTGAATTTTGTCTATCATATGTAACTCAAAAACTAATGTGAATTTCACATATCCAGTACAGTAAAAAATTTCAATCAATTCATATAGTGCAAGTCTTGTGGAAGATCATGAAAATCTGGAATTTAAAGCAAGATATGTGGAGAAAATGTCATTAGTTTAGAGAACCTCTTCTGAGCAAGCATCAGGTAAATTATTCATTCTGTTTTATTTGTTCAGCTTGAAAACCTTCCATCATGTTACTTTTTCAGCCCTACAAATCTAATAATTTGACTTTTAGGAATATCAACTTATCTTCCTCATTACATCATAGCACTTCCACAAAATCCCCCGCTTGTTATATCAAGTAATTGTTTCTATCAGCATTGTCTTCTCTCTTCGTATCCATCATCTCTGGGAACTTATATTGCTTTACCAGCTCTGTTTTATGGTGTCTGCATCATATTAATAATGGCACAGATGGAAAAGTTCTCTGAGGTCACTCAGTACCATCCATTTCCTGATGCAATGCTGGGGTTTTATATGTTTTCCAATATAAGTAGCCTGATGGTAAAGGAGTCAAGTGACTGGATTTTCACAATCTCATTCAAGCCTTAATGCAGTATATTTTTTTCATCTATCTTCTTGCTTCTTACATTTCTTGCAGTAGCTAAAAAGTGTTTCTTGACAGATAAGAAATTGCATAGGCTTATGAAATCTGTGGCACAGTGTCAAGCACATCACATTCTTAACAGCATTATTAATGTGTTAACAGGTGGAAGCTTATTATTGTTCAGTGCTTTAAGTGCAAAATATCTAATATTCTTTTTTTTAATTCACCTTTGTAGTTTCCAGTGAATTTGATTAACAGCTTTGGTTGATAACTTCTTAAATTGTTTCACAGAGACAAAACACAGTAGTTTGCAATTCTTTTGGTTTTGATTCAGCCACAGCACTCTCTTTGGCTTTTAGTATGCACAAAATCTAATTTGAATGATTTTTTTTTTTTTTAAATCAGTGTAAAATAACTATTTAATCTTGGTTGCCTAATAAAACTGACAGGAAACAAGGAAATAAAAAACGGCAGGGAATGTCAAAGCAGCTGAAACATTTGCTTGCTACAGTTCTAAAAAGTAGCTTCCCGTATCTTGTCAGCAGGCACTGCATCAAAATAAGTAATTTTAACAGTGCACTGACTGATGTAGCCACTTTTAGGCTTTTTACAGGCCAGCTGTTTGGAGTGGTGAAAATTGCCATAACAGAGAGGGAATAAAGCAGGAGGCAAACTGCCCTGTTCAGGCCAGCCTATGCATTTGCTCCTTACCTAGTCTCTTTCAATTTTCACTCTGTTAGAGTGTTACACTGATTTTTCTACTCCAGCCATCTCATTTACATATAAAACATATAATTATTAAAAATTATGAGTTATAATGCTCCAAACCTATGAAATGAAAAGGTCACAGAAGGTTCAGAGGTGACCTTTTCAAACATGAGGAGACTTCTCCCCTCTTGCAGATGGGAACAGACTTGTCGACTTGATCCAGTGACCTGTTCACTTGGGTTTGTGCCTTCCATGCTGAGCTGCTCCTCAGCCACTGCATTCTCACCTGGCCAGGTGTCTGCACCAGCCCAGGCTGCTCTGTTTGCCCAGGTGGCACAGCAAAGGCTGACTGTTCTCTGCAGCAGTCCTCCCACTGCGGGCAGCAGCTCACAGACACGCACCTGTGCCTCACAGACACGCACCTGTGCTCTGTACCCCATTTGCTCTTCTTGCTCATATGTGTTTGATTTCTCATTATGCATATCCTGTGGAATCTCTAATTCTTTAACACAGAGTTGAAATATTATTGGTTAAAATATACTAAAATATACCAGATCCACAGGCATGTATACCTGTTTAAAAGCATGCTAATAATGTCAAAATTGAAAGAAAGTTGAGCTCTGGGAACTGTCCTTTCATGTGGTATTGGCCAAATGACTTAATTTAAAATATTCTTGCCTTTTTTTCCCCCTCATGCTTCATTTAAAAAAGATCTATGCAAGAAAAATTCTCTCCAACAGTGGTTGCAGAGTACCTTGTGGAACAGGGCATTTTTTGTTGTGTTCTGGAATTTACATTTCTTTTGAAAATATAAATTAAATTTCTTTTGAAAATATAAATTAAGGAGCCTATAGAACACAGAATTCCCTTTTTTAAATTTCTGCTTAGAACAATCTTCCTAAATGCACATCTCAAATACATTGTAGACAGTCACTATTGATCCCTCACTCCCTATTTTGCACAAATACAATGTATCCCTGAAAATGCAGGCCAAGACATGCCAGAGGTTTAGTCATTTACAGTAGAAATTCTCCTCGTATTAGAAATTCAGCCTGATAGGAATGTAAATCAAAATGTATTTTAATAAGGCTTTTCTATGAGGAAATTGGCACAGTGAAATTCTGTATTTTCAGTGTTAGTGTGTTAACATGGTTGGATTGAAACCTCTTTATTTTATTTAGGAACCAGCAAAATCTCTCTCTCTAGAATCAACTGTTTTACCAACATAAGTGTTGTACCTACAGCAGACATGATGATAGTTATACTAGGTGACATTTTTAGGGCTTATTATAATTTGCAGAAGACACCTATTCAAACTCTTTGAAATGTTAAGTATATGTTACAGTTCCACGAGCACTTAAAGGTAATATAATCCTGTCTCTGGAGGAAGCTTTTCTTTCCCTTCCATACATTTGAGCAGACTGTGAAATGAACCAGGTGATTTGCTCTGGCATAAACTGGCATTATTCCTTGCACCCCGGTTTGGTTTGGGCTCCATCAGTTCCCTGTGTGGGTCATTTCAGAGTGGCTTGAAAACTTGCACAATGGAGAGGGCAAAGAGGGGAGGTGACATGAAGTAACTAAGCATAAAAGGGGCATCTTTTGCATCAGTAAAATTTCTGCCAGGTTAAACTCCTTGCAATTCTTCATGTTACCTCTGTTACACTCACACAGAGTTCAGGGGATGAAGTGGGACACAGGATTATATTTAAGAATTCTCCAGCTGTCTTGTTAATGCATCTCAAGTTTCATATTGGTCAGAAGTTTTCAATGATCTTTCAGTTGTTTGCATCTCTTTTTGCATATTTGACAGTATCACTCTTATTTATGTCACAAAACCTTTATTACTGTTTTGCCAACAAGCTCTACTCTAGGTGATTGTTCTCAAATTTTTTAAATGAACTCTGCATATTTTAATAATTCATTGAGCACTACCATTAATTAGGATTTTTGCATTTTTTTAAGTAACAAATTTTCATCAGACTGGGTCTGCTTTACTGGCTTAATTTTCCTGTGAAGTTGTAGCACTGATTACATCATCCTAATCACTCAAAAGATCTGGCTTCCTGAGTTTGTGTGTTTGCCCTTCATTTGGGTTTTGTGACTTGCACCAACACCAGTTTCAACTTTCTTTTTATTTTTGTGATTACTTTTTTAGGGACAAAAAGAGTTCCTGCTAGCCCTTTTGAGTGGCAGTGCTACCAGGACAATAAAATCAGTTGTTTATACTGAGATGCTATTTTATACCCTGTAAGAACTCTGTAATTACTGAAAATATTTGATTCTAAATTAAGATCCATTCAAATCTTGTGTCTTCTGATAATGAAGATAACTCAAGGTGGATAAAGGAAGGTAGGGGGCCATAGGGTGCATGTTTTACATCAGGCCACAACATGCTTGTCTGAGGTCTGAAACCTGGCCTTGCCCCTCTGTTACAGTGAGAGTGGCTCATGTTCAAAGTTGTGTCTGTGAAAAGGGGTAAGGAGCACAAGGTTATTTAATAAATAAAAGGCCAGGTGTGCTGTCCTCCAGCCTGGTAGCTGCCACTTTTTGTTCTCTTTTAACACTTTCCGTTGATCTTTTGCAATATTTCTGAAGGGTGCTATAGCTGTTTTGAGGCTGAAATATTTGGGTCTGAGTGTACTTTCCATGCACGGCTGCATTTAATGGCACCCAGCTGCATCATTGCCTTAGGTCTCCTTAGCTGTGGTCAGCAGTGAAAGCAGCTTCAACCTCAAATTAGTGGGGAGAGAGGGAGGGAATTCAAGTTTATAAAGAAGACAAATCCCTCTAATGTGCTTAGGGGATAGAGGAAAGGAGATCTGGAGGAAATCACGGGGCTAGGTTTGGTGCTGGGCCACAGAGCCTTGGCATGGAGAGAGTTGCCATGGCTACTGGCACTCCACAAACCAGGTGTTGGAATCGGGAAGGGAAATGTACCTACTGCATTCAAAATTATGACACTTTTAAAGGTTGTTAGCTGTCATTTTTCAGCCAAAATCGGCTCTTTTGGTGAGGTTTTGTGTGGTATTTAGATACTCCTGTGCCGTCTGTGTGAATTCCTAATTTGATGTATCTGGCTTTTTGGTTTTGGTTTTTCTTGGAAGGATTAGAAGATGAGAGGAGAATGAAAGAAGAGATGGATTTTATTTCAGGTCTTATCCTTTTCTTGCCTTTGTTTTGTTTCTGCAACAGTATATGTAGTGTTTGTTTTTATTTAAAGATTAAATATCCCACCGTTCAATCCAAATTAATGTGACACAGGCTTGTATTTTGATATCCAATATAGTGAATTAAATATTAATTATTATTTGGAGCCAAAATTATAAAGAAGTGATTTTTAAAGAATGCCTGACAGCCCACTCTGTATCAATGCTCCTCTAAATACTGGATCAGCTTCTGATGGATCTACCGGATAGCTTCAAGATTACTGTAATACACTACATTGAGTATGATGCTGACTGAAAACCTTTCAAGTGTTCCACATTGTGAAATAAGTAATTTCTTGCAATTACCCTGGAAATGGCAGTTTTATTCACAAACAGAATTTTTCTAAAGTTCAGTGAAAGATGTATATAAAAACAATTGTGATTCTCACAGTTGATGCATGATCTACAGTGGCCTTACACATGAATGCTTAGTGATTATTTGAGTGACATGCTTTATTCAAAGAATATAATGCCCTTTCTCAAATGCAATGTATTGAAATCCTTGCTCGTAGGGAGAGAAAGAAAAGGAAAACAGTCTTCCAGTTAATAAGTGAAAATGTGACTGCCAAATGCAACAAATGGAGCCAATGATTTGGTTCTTTGTCAGTTCCATTTGGTTCTAATAAAAAGATTGTTGAGAACTCTTTTCTTGATGAATAATGTGAAATATTTAGAAAGAAATGAAAAAAAAGAGTTTGAAAAAATATGTGCTCAAACATATGCATGGCCTAGGTATGACATGTGTAGGTGAATTTGCACACATAAATAAATGAAAAGATTTTATGTCTTGTAAAACATTGTAGAATCCAAGAAAGTTAAAACAGCCCATATATTCTGCCTTTGTGCCTACTGTCCATTCCTTAAGTTAGATCATCTGTAGTAATATTCCAGAGGCCTGGAAATACTCCTTCAGAGGTATGTTCTGTTCTCCAGTTATCATAGTTCAGGAAAATACCATGCAGATCACAGGAATGCTCAGAAATTTTTGCCCAGTGCCTGAATACAGTAACTCTGCAGTTAAAAACTCTCACTCACTAAATTCATGACAGACTGTGAAGTTTTATGTGTGATAGTAATGACTATATGATAGTAATTATGATAGTAATTCTAATTTTAATCCATGTACAATGCATCTAAAAAGCCAGATTATTTCTGGTACTTGTGGTGTTTTGGAATAAAAAAAATTCCCAAGACACTCTAGAAAGGATTCTGTTATCTAGTTTTGTAATTGTGATTTCAACAATTTATAATTGGGTTTGTACATAATTTTCATTACAAAATTCTTTAGTACATTAAAGTAATGAACTGGTAGGTATAGTGAAAGTGCAGGTGTCAAAATAAATAAAAAGCCCAAACAAACCTACGACAGGCAGGATTTGGAACTGTGTTGAGGTTTTTGTGTGTTTATACATGCATAGCTAAAGATGTATTTCCTAGGGTTCAATTGAAATTTCTCACAGGGTCAGATCACTGTTTTATCTATTGGCAATAGTTGGTTTTAAAATGCATCTCCTCTATTGTTTTCTCTCTGTGATGTCAAGAGAAAATAATCATCTTGGTAACATCAACTTCAGTGCTGCTGCACGAAGTCCAGCAAAGGATTCACCCCCACATTTGAGCAGCAGGAGCAGCATGAGAGTCTAAGTCATTGCTCAGGCTAGTGAAAAATTAAATAAGAACATTCATTTTCTTTATTAAATATTTCTCTGTGTGTTGGGTCTGAGATTGTTGTCAATATACCTATATCCTGGGAAGTGTAACAGTAACTGAACCTTAAATCCCTTGCAAAGCCCGGCATATAGTACAGTTTATTTTTTCTCAATAAAGGTCCACAAAAAAAAAAAAAAAAAATTGTCCCACATCAGAATTATCCTCATAAATATCCTGCTGGCTTTTGTCAGGCAATGATGTCATCCTCTCTTTTTATTTGCAAAATATCTCTTTGTCTCTTAAGCACACAAAACTCTGTAGAAATTACCCAAAAAAAAAAAAAAAACCCTCAAAAAACCCTATCCTGCACAAGAGTTTTATATTCCTCCTTTGTAATGTTTTGAAATGCTAATACAGCATACAGAAATTCTTTTGGGTTTATATTCCTCTGATTTTATGGAAGTGTGGCTGTAGAGGGTTCTGTCAGAGTGGTGTGGATGGGAGAGCAGGTGGGAGCAGCCCAGCCCTCCAGGCATCAGAACACAGCACAGGCTCCTCCTTTGCTCTTGGTTTCTCCTGCCTGCACCCCGAGGAGAGGGGCTCTTGCTAAAATGCTGTTTTGTAATTCTCAGCTCACCTTGCCCCTTGCATGTTACAATTTTCTTGCTGATTCTTTCCAGAGGCTTCATTGCACTGAAATTCTTTCGCTTTTTTCGATCCCCTGTTGATTTCCCTACTTTGGTGAATTGAATGATCTGTGTGAATCGACCCATAACTAAAGAATGGTTCCTAATTTTGCTGGGAATTCTGTGTAATAGGAACACCCATGATTGCCTGTGTTGTGTAAAAATAATTCTAAGTATATTAGCAGACACCAAGGTCAATTTCAGCTCAAGCCACAATGACCAAAGAATGCGTGAAACAACGTTAGAGTATAACCAAAAAGCACTAGTTCAATTTAAATAACAAGAATTTGTCTTCATCAAGTTAAATTTTATCTAGATGTAAACTAGCTCCCCAACACCAATGAGTTTGAGTTACAAATTGCACTTTTAGTGTACCTGTGAAAAATTCCTTTCTGTGATTTTGGCAAAACTGCCTGAATGTGTGTGCCTATACCTTCTTCATCTCTCTGCATCTTTTTAGTCAGCTTGTCACTTCTAGCTCATGCATCTTCTGTAGCCATGGGTTTGACAGGTTTTGTCCTAGTAGTGCACACAGTTTTCCCAAAAATTCCTTTCTTGTTTATAGCTGCAGTTCATCAGGCCTGTGTGCAAGCATTTAAACAGTATTTCTTCTTATGTATTTTCAATTCTGTTTATTATTTCATGCAAATACTCAGCTTCCCTAATTTGCTTCATCTGGCATGTTTTCAATGAGTTAACAATTAGGATGTATGTAAATTAATTTAAATCTCGTAAGGTAGTAAGTAAAGTTCCAAGGACTGAGTGGGATCTCTGAAATCTTTCTGAGTTAATCCTTGCCTCCTCTAATATACTAAATAGATTGTTACCCAGTCACGCAACATATATTCTGTACAAAGTTAGACAATTGTGTACAATGATTAATTAATTATGGGTTGGACAGCCAAGGGCTTACCTCATCACACTGAATTCTAGTGCTCTGAAGTTAGATCTGTGCACAGTTTTAAGTAGTTAATTTATAGTCAGGACAGAGACTGAGGGCTTTATGAAATTGGGCATCATTCAGATTCTGTGGTTCTTAAAATAAATTCTGACATTTTATCAGTTTTTGAAAAATTGAAGAAATTTAATCAAAGAGATTTCTAGTCCCTCCCAAAATGTAAACATCCTTTGATACACTTTTTTGGATCAAAGCAACAGCTGCTTAGAAGACAGAATCATATGGCAACTAAGACCTTCCAGCATGATACAACTAAATTATCAGTCTGTTTAATCAATGCCATATATCCTCTGCTAGAATCAAAATTCAGATTAAAAACCTCCACTTAATTTACCATATCTTTCTATCTGATATTTTTCTATCCTTTTAAGGGATGGCTGAAGTGATTTACTGTGGGTGTCTCTTTTCTCCTCAAGGTTAGAGATTATGTTGGTGAAACATGGAATTTATTATTCAAATTGTAATTTGTTGATTGCAGCAGATTAATCTTTCCCAGGTTATAGAAATCTGCTTTCCACAGTGTGGTAAGAAGCTCTGAGGGAGTTATTTCCATTTTCTTCAGATCTTTATAGGGGTCTCTCCAATTCCTCTTCACTGACTTTCTTATTTATTGCTGTATCCTGCTTCCAGACTAGGGCAATATCATAATACATTTTAAATTGATGATATCCAAATGGTTTTGCTCTCTTTGAAAATGTGATTTCTCTGTTGGTTCCTGGATGTGCTGGAGAGAGAAGGCTACCTCACATAGCTTTAATATGAGCTTGTGTTCACACTTTGTCCTGTGGTCTTCCTGTTTTCCAGGTGCTTGCATGGAGGATAAAGAAATTTCTTACATTTGTCATAGGGGTTGAAAAGCCTTCAATGGAATGGGTCTCTTATTCCTTACAAAAGCCTTTGGGATTAGTTAATTACAGCAATTCAGCATAAGAGGTTATTGCAACACACACAGCATATAAGTGACATAACATGTGATGGTCACACAACCTTTTACCTGTCCTTGCACATCAGTAAAATGCTGAAAGCACAGCCCCCAGCCTGTGGCCTTGAGCAAGGTTTTATGCTTTATACTCTCCCCCAAAGCTTGTTTTGTGGGCTGTCAGGTTTCCCTGCCCGTGTGTGCGTGGGGCCAGCGTGGAGCTGTGTGCCTAGCCCTGCTGAGCCCTGATCTCTGTCCCCAGCCTCTCTCAAACTGGGAATGCTGAGCCTCAGGTGCTCCCTGGAGAAGCTCATTCTGGCTCTGGCTGAACCCTGAGTTGGTTCAAACCAGCTGAAAGATGTCTTGATTTCAGCCTGCTTTGGGAAGCACCTCAGAGCATACTGAAGGATGTATGCATTTGCATCTGTTGTACAAATTAGTTTGGTTTTTTTCTTCTGGGAGTGTTTAACTCTTAGATGTAAATTACAGAAGAAAATAAAACCACACTATTTCAGTTCATCTTGCAAACCTGGCTTTCTGTTAGGACTCTTGGTTTGGTGATTAAAAGTATGAAAAAGAATGACATTTGACATGTGGGCCACCAGCTGCTTTAGTCAGAGAATGATCTGTGTGAAATAGTCAGGAACCTTTGGAGAAACACACTGACGTATCTGGTTCTCTTAGTAATAGATACCATAGGGTTTAATTATCAGAACCCTCCTTTTACAAGCAGTGTTTTCTTTCTTGAGTGATTTACATCTGAATCTACATGGACTCCAAGCACTGAAAGATTTTTTTTTTTTTTTAATATATATAAAGAAGCTGTAAGTTTGACTCCAATACTTTCTCAGATATGAAAGGTGATGCTAGTAAACACAAACAGTCATCTTCCAGACTAGAAAATATTTCTCTTGGGTGTTATGATTTCTTGAACTTCACAGAAAATTGCCTGCTGTAATCACTGCAAATACCAAAGCACAGCCTCTCTGCTGTTGTTTTCAGCTGTGTAGTGCAGCAAGTGCTGAACACAATGAAAACTTCTCTGAGTGTCAGGGCTGTGTACAAGGACAGGACAGGTTTGCAGCTCTGGTGCATATGCAGAGGCAGAAGGCTTTTCAGGACATGCTTAGACGTGCTTAACCAGAGTCTGGAGTTAGATGCTCTGTAAAAGCAAAACTGCAAGAAAACCAAGATTTTGGAGTTCATTTTTTTTAAAGCTGAAGATGCCTTATTTATGAATGTTTAGATTTTTGCCATTGTGAGAGAGGCTCCATGTCATGTTTCCAGAAAAATTATTGACTGATGATTTTTTCCAAGAAATACTGACTTAAGAAGAGTGATTATTATGCACAGTAGGCATAAATGAATTATTTATCAAATATGTTCCTGTTCTCAGTGAAACCACTGTTGATCTGCTTTTCTAAGTGCCTTATTGTAGTAGTCATTTGCACACAAAGCTAGTCTTTACTAAAGTATTTATCTATCACCGTTTGTATAAAAAATGGAAAATTACAAACAGAATTGCTCACGCTGTTTTGATAATGTGCTTCTATTTTTTTAAATAAAAAAAAGTCTATTAAAAATTAACTCCAGAAGCAAAGAAATAAAATCAGGTGTGGGAACAAATCAGTTAAAAAAAAAATTTAAAAAAAATCTCAAAGAAATTGTCCAGGTGGGTAACAGCAGTTGCTTTTGGATCATCCAGATTGCGCTGAAGCATCCTGTTCAGTTTTTGCCTTCTCCTGGGTGGAAACCTTTCTGCCTCCCATATTGGAACCTTTTCACTCTTTTTAAAAAATAACTAAGAAATACTTGATGCTGGGACTGTCATCCCAACTGATTTCCCTGCTCACTGACTGTTGGCTGTTCAGAGGCACAAAGTGCTGTTGTCAGAAATTTTGAAAGGCTTCAGTTTGTCTTTGCTTGGAATGAAAATAAGTTTTTGCTGCCACAATCATGATGAAATATTTTGAAAGCATAAAAAGAGCAGTTAGTGAACAATCACACCACTTCATAAAGCTTACGTAGACAAATAATTTTTAGAGCACACCACTATGGCAGTATTTTAGTCCTGGAACAAGACATTAGAATTTCAGCTTTTCAGAGAATCATGTAATCATACTCATTTAGGAAAAGACCTCTCAGATCATCAAGCCCAACCATTAATGCAGCATTGCCAGAACTGTCTGGTGTGTCAATCTCAGTCTTTTTATATGGAAGTAATTCAAATAATGCCATAGGCACTGAAAGGAGAGGACTAAAGGCATTAGCAGGCATTGGACAAACAGGGTTTCACGTACAAGAATTTCCCTGGAATGGGTAATTGAAAATGGGTTTCCTGTCCTCAGGTTAGCTCAGGCAAGGAGTCTGCTGGTTTTTTGCTGATGGTGCACCCCTCTCCTGCTGGATTGGTGACAGGATTAGTTTGTTGTATTTCTTGGTAGATCAGATGAGAATGAAGGGAAACAGGTATGAAGGGAAATAAGTGAGCCTAATTGTGAAACATCAAAAGCAATCAAACTTCAAATGAACAGCCATGAAGAAATCACTTCTCACTCTACTTTGCTTTTTCACTGAATTTCAGAGTCTGAAGAACCAAATATGGTTCTGTGGGGGTAAAAGAGAAAACCATGGGTTTAGTTCCTTAGGATTTATGCAATCTGAGTGGATACTACTGTATGTAACCAAGTAAGGTGCGACTTAATCCTCTAGAGATCAGCAGAGACCAAGACTGAGCTAAGTCAGGGGAAAAAGGTTCCTAGTGAAGCTTTGGTTTTAGTGTAATCAAAAAAATTCATTATGATCATAGGGGCTGCACAGACCTTTTGAGGAATGAATGAATATAAACCTTTAGGTCTACAAAGAAAAATTTAAACCTATCACTTTTCTCTGAATAATTCTAAATTACAGAGACAAATGTGATCCTAGTGCTCTCAGCTCATTCACTTCCACACAAATGAGTGCCACTGATGCTTTGGAGGCACTGCTTGTGTTAAGGGAAGAAGAAAACTCTGCTTTTGAGGAGGAAAGGAGAGGGTGTTCCAGCGCCCCTGTCCCTGGGGAGGCTCAGGGGACAGGGGGCTCTCTTAGAAGCCTGAGGTTGGGCAGGAGATTGATGCTGTGGGTCAGAGCCCAGCACCCGGAGGTAGAGGACTCTCACACGTGGGCATGTGCTTTAACAGAGGGAATTAAAGCCAACCTTTGCTTTACAAAAAAGCGAGTAGCTCAAAGGTCAGGACATAGAACTGCTTACATATCAATCCAAGGTGTTGCCTGGTGCCTTAAAGGATAAAAGCTACCAGAAAAAACATTTACAGCTACACTAATTGACCCCTGCTGTGATTTGTAGTTCTGCTAAACAGCAGTGTAAGAAAACCCAACAAACAAAAACTGCCACGTTCTAGAAAACTGTCAATTGCTAAACACACATGAAGGGATTGTTTTGCCAGGCTTTTTCACAAGCTGTCAGGCTGTAGTAGGGAATTTGGAAAAGATAACCCTTCCTCTGCAAAGTTGATTTTGACTATGAACTTTAATAAAACAGTTTGCCTCCTGGGCATTTTCAGACTGTGCAAAATCTCTTTTCAGGTAAAGTACTTACTCGGTATGCACAGAGCATGCAGTGATCTCCGAGATGGAATGGGTTAACTGCAGACAGGGACACAGTTTTTAAAGCACAGCATGATGTCATTATTTTCCTATGCAACCACAGTAACAAAGCCAGACACTATGGGAAGAATATCTTTGATGCTGTGAGTTGTAAAGAAAAATGTAAGAATTACTTCAGTGAGAGGAGAAAGGAAGCATCCATTTGATAGGATGAGAAGGAGCAATGGGTTTGTGAGCCTGTACATGTCATGCGAGGGGGAATGAGGTGCAATCAAGTGCTGTGATCTGTGAACCAGCCAGGACAAGGAAGGAGCATGAAAGAGCTTTTTCCCCTTGCAGCAGGGTAGTGCAGTTGTGATGTAAATGATGATTTGTAAAGCTGCGGCAGGAAGTGACAAATGCAGCGCTTGTCGAGGCTGTCAGCTGCGGGAAGAGGAGCGGAGTCCCCTGTTCCGACAGGGAACACTTCCAACAACTGTCAGCTGATCGCTGAGGGCTGCAGGAGACAATTGCACCGCATCGAGGACAGCCTTGGCAAGTGTAAAAAGTTGACATTATGCACTGTTAAAAAAATTCAAGAGAAACTTGACGCCAGTTGAACCCTGAAACCAGCGCCGCGACCTGGAGAGAGCAAAAGCTGCGGTCTTAAAGTAGGCGTCCAAAGAGTAATGAAGTTTGTGGTATCCCTAGGGAGTAAAATAACATGAGGTGTCTGCATGCCAGCAACTCACCTGCATTCTTTTCCCTGAAAGAATGTTGGATTTTGGCATCATCTTCACCTCAAGAGACATTTTTCCCTGTTGTAAAAATAATCAGAATGAATCACATGCACATGGAAATATATCACGAGAGAATATAGTAAAAGAGAAAATCAGCAAGGGTTTTTCCATGGTAAAAAGAAAACTTAACTGAAAAGAATGAAGCCTTATTGCCAAGAAAGTTTGCACATCCAGAGAAATACAGCAGTCATTTTAGAATATTGCATAGCTGAACACTGCCTGACTTGTGAGTCTGTGTGGATTAGGTGGTCTGGAATGAGGCTGCACCTTCTGTGCTCTCCGGGTGGAATGTCTGCAGTACAGATGTGCACAGTGCCAGATGTTGTTCCGGGAGGGAGGAGAATTACACTGTCTGTTGCACACATGAAGGGGTGAACGTAATTTGGAGTTGTTAGTGGTTATGGAAGGAGGCTTTGTGGTCGGTCTTTTGTCCCTGCACAGCATTTCCACAGTCTTTGTTAAAATGAAATTTCTTTCCCCTGTGTAGCTCTGTAAATGTGAAAACACCAAGAGAGTTCAAGTAATTTACTAAACGAGTACAGGCTGAAATAAGAGGCTTTGCTTTTGCCAGACAGGAACACCTAATAACACTGAAGAAACTGTTTTTATCAAGGGTCAAAGATGATAATGAACTTTTTCTCCCACTATCTCTGGAAATCTTATAACACAGATGCAATGCCTGGACAGTTTCCCAGAAAGGCTCAAGTAAAATTATTTATTACCAATAAAAACAACGTAGTATTATTTCGCTGCTGCTGTTAAATTTAGGATTGATGGGATGAATAAAGTTAGGGCAATAGAAACTTCCTATGCCAAGATGCAAATTGAAGGAAAAGTTAATTCCAAAACAGCCTGAATATTTAATGCTCTAAGAAAATGATTTAACTATAATAATACACAATAATCTGAATCAGGGCAACTTAAATATTTACATTCAGGAGACTACTTTGGAAGGGAGACTCTACCACTTATAAATGTAGCATAAATCCATTAAAGGATTTTCACATCACAGACTGCATCTTAAAAGCAGAACTGGTTGTTTGCTGGACTCATTTCCAAGAATTCAATGTATGGCAACAGTAATAAAAAAAAGAGGTTGGAATCATCCAAAAGTGCAGTCTTATTCAATCTGTACCATTTCTGTTGTGGATCTTTCTTTGCTTTTCTTAGGTTTTTACCTGTTTCTTGGTGTACTACTTCTAGCCAACTTCCCTTTACCTCTTCCCTAAATGCAATGGATTTCTCTTGATAGTAGAGAGCTTCTGCAATGGTTACATTGGAATGCTTGATGGTTTGTTCAGCTTCATAGCTTTGAGGAAAGTAGGCACATATTGTAACTTTATCTTGCTGTGTCGATAGGTTGAGTAATATAAAATATTAATATATATTCTGAGAAGTTCTTCATTTTTTTCTCATTATTTGATACACTTGTGCAAATGCCTACAAATGTCTGGGAATTGGTATTCATTCCTGCACAGACATGCATTAAAATTTCTGAAATCAGTTCTTCCTCCTTACAAGGAAATAAGTACTTCTTATCATCACCTTTTGAGGGGTACACACAGAGATGTGTTTTCCCATTGTGATGTTTATTCTGAAACTGATGAATCCTTGCAATTTGCTATAAATATTAATAGAAAACAGAAAGAGTTCTAGGAATTAGAACAAAACAAAGCTTACTTATATTCCCACTTTTTTTCACTACTATTCGAGATTTGTTTTGAAGCTTTTGAGATGTCCAGACAGAAGAGCCTTTGTAACACTGTCAGTCAGCTTAATGTCTGGAGTCACCAGATATCCAGCTTAGAACCACAAAGGGTTACTGACTCACAGTGCTGAGTGCACTGCAGATGACAGAGTCAGGCCTAACATGCACATTCATAAAGATGAAGTGTATGTTCCAAAAACAAATTCCTTATTTTACTCTTTCATTATGAATTGCATCAATTCTATAACTGTAAGCATTTAACAGTGGCTTTGAATGGGCAGTATAAATTAGTGCCAACACCCCCTTTGGCTCATAGTGAACAGCACAGTGAAACTTGCATGGGGTCATGCTGGTTCTGCTTTGGGTCTTCCTTTCAAAAGGACTCAATGGAGGAGCACCTCTGTGGCTGCATTTTAGAGTATTTCTCATGCATAAGAGCAAAGCTAAAACTGACTTTTCAGGAAAGCACAGATTCACTCAATCTCAACTCTGTTCTCTGCAAAAGCACAGAGAGCACAGTCTGGAGTCTTTGTTTCAGTTGCTCATGAGCTCTTCTGCTTTCAGCTAAGCCTTTCCTCAAATCCAAATTCACTGATATTCATCCCACTCATCCCCTACCTTGTTTTCCAAAATCATATAAAAAGTTTGATTCCTCCTTTAACTTAAACTTCCATAGTAGCAACACCCACAATGAACTGAGCAAGCACATTCCTACCTGGTACACTAGTTTAACAGCTTGTCTTGCCTGAATTGCTATTGATTTTAAAGCAGGATGTGGGTTGCTATAGCAATCTTATACTTGAACATTCAAAGGAGACTACCACTAAACCCATCACTTTATAAATTCTACAAACTGAAGTTCTAAGGCAGAAACTTTCAAATATACATTTTGAATTGCATTTCTGGTGATGGTTCATTTAGTTGTTGTTAAGTTAATGAATTTGTAAAATTAGGGAGTTGGGCATTCTGTGCATGTGGCTAACCCAATATGCTGTCTCCCTGACCAGATTGCTCCTAACAAAGAGAAAAAGGATCAATTTCATGCATGTAGTCTCAGGGCAAACTTGTCACTCGTGGAATAACAGTCTGCAACGGGTGACAGTACTCACACCAGCTGCTTGACATCCAGGCAGGTGCAGCAGCCCTAGGAAATGTCAGATTTCCGTCAGATGCAGCTTCAGAGAGCACAACTGGCTCAAAAGCTTTTAGGCACAGCCATCACCCCGGGCCATGGCTGACACCCCAGGCCACGTCAGCCCCGTGCTTGAAACCATTGCTGAGCTGTCACTTTAATAAATGAGTAGCCACTTCGTTTTGATCAGCATTGTCAGGGCTTATTTCAAAAGTGATTCTGATTCCATTGCGCAGCCCAGCCCAGCCAAAGTCAATTGGTACAATTTCAAGGTGAATTTATTCATTCTTTATAAAAGTTCTATGCACGCATATATCAAGACAGTTGAATAAATTGAAATAAATAGACTTGGAGCTGCATAGTCTTCTGGTAATTGAAATAGTTTCCCCTCAGTGTATTTGTAGTAATAATGCCACCTTTATGAAGGCTGGCCTGTCTACAGATGGGAAAGTGTGGAATTATCATATTGATAACATATTTGGAAAATGGAATTGAGCCTAATATGTTGAAAAGGATAGCTGAAAGTTGCCCTTGCCTTCATGAAAACCTGCCATCAAATGATGCTTTATAATTAATTCCTTCTTCCAACTTTAACTTTTTTTTTAATGCAGATGTTAACTTTGAGAATGGAGAATCTGATTGGTAATATGTGAGATGTTGATTTCTCCAAAGCATGCTGTATGAACAGTCTGTTCTCTACAATTTAAGAAGAGGAAAAAACAAGTGGAAGAGGTCAAACTTGTACTGTTTTGATATTTTTCTTGTTTGGTTGCTGTATTTATTGGTAGATCAGATTAGCATGAGTGTTGCAATGTCAAATGTCCATGAGCTCTAGTCATCTCCTTAGTTTCATTAAAAAAGAAAACCAACAAAACAACCCTTTCAAATGCTGAAAATGTTTTCCATTATTCAGAATAGAACTTAAGGTGAAAAAAGGGCATAAAATGTTCTTGGTTTCCTACAGGGAGGAAAATAAATAGAAGTGAGAGAAACAGAAGGCATCAATTAGAAAGCAACAGTTCATTACTCAGGTGGCTTTTCAAAGTTGGCAAGTACATCAGCTATCAGAAGTGCAATTCTGATGTGAGTCTCTTTTCCAAGTGCTCTCAGCAGATGTTGCCAGGGCAATGGAGGTTTTAGAGACTTTTCAGAGGAAGAGTTATTACCATTTTTAATTATGCTTTTAAAACAAAGTCTCCCCAAAACCAGAGTAATTATCACGGCTGTAAGAGCTGAGGACAGTCGTTCTTTCCTCTTTGGTTTCCTGTAATGTCACCAAGAGCTGTAAGGGTGACAAGCTTCCTCTTTGGGATGGGGATCCCTTCTCCCTGTCCTGGTGGGTGGGAATTTGCAGTGTCACCCTGCCCTCAGGGCTAAGGGCTGGTTTGGGATTTATCCTTTCCTTTCCTTTCCCAAGGAGAAAGAGTGTGGGATTGGCCCAGGCTGTAGCTGCTGCTCCACAAGCTCTCTGTTCTTGTAGCAGGGACTCAGATAAGTTTGAGTCATTTGGATGCACAGTGGAGAAGATCATCCTGACACAGAGGGAGAGCATGGAAAAGGCATGGGAAGAGCAGGGATCTGCAAGAGGGGCCCAGGGAAAGGAAAGGAAAAAGCCAATCAAACAGCATGGGAAAGGAGGCAGTGAAGAGAGTGGTACTTAGTAATGAGTCAGGGAAGATAACAAAGTGCTTAAATATATTTTGGGTTTTTTTGTTCTCACTTTTCATTCTCACTTATCTTCATACAGTCTTAATTACCCTGTCAAGAATGAGCACAGGAATGATTGAGTGATGAGGTTGAATTGTCAAGATGGGAAATTAAAAAGATGGAATTCCAAGTTTTCCACAGAAGTAAGGGTACAAAGAACTTTTTGAAATGTCAGCTCCAAAAGTCCATTTGTTTTATTTCTTTTTGAACCATACCATTTGAAGCTGAAGAAAAGATTTCTGACCTAATAACCTTGCACAGTAAGTTTCGTTCTAGAGCAAAATTTTATAGAACATTTTAGTATCCCCTTAAAAACTGAAGTTTTTATAGTGGCATCAGCTCCTTAACTGGAACAAACTGTGCTGTGGAATAGGAGAGAAATATATGTTTGACTTTGGAAGATTCATCTTTTTCCCAAATTTTGATTAGTAGGTGGCAGGACAATATAACATTGAACTGTATGCAAAGATAACTGAGATTTGAAATGAATCTTTTATCAGAGTAAAAGATGAAGATGACAGTTGTAATCTCTTCAATCTCATAATTTACTTGAGTTTTGGGCAAGTCTGAAATGACTGAAGTCTCTAGACAAGGCTTCCTCATTTGAAAAAGATTATACGCAAATGTGAAATCTGCAAGTTTTAGCCCATCCTTATCTGTAACTTGTACAGCTCAGGGGAACTGATCTGCTTTTGGAATGTAAAGGAAAAATTGTGGAGTAGCTGCAGTAAATATACCATAATTTTTTTCTTATTTATGTCACCTCTACACGGTGAGCTATACTCACTAAAGTGCACAGCATCCACAGCCAGCTGGGGTTTCACACCATCAGTAACATCCTTACATGGGAACAGTGCAATTCATGCATGGATCCGAAATTTTTGCATATTTGAATTCGTTGGGTTGGTGTATCTTGGGAGGTACAAATTAAACAGTTCACTGATAATTCTTTCCAAACTTCCATGAAACCATGGGCAGGCACGAAACTTCAATGCCAGGGAGATATTTTGCATCTCAAGTGTAGAAGGTGATGGGTGAATGTTTTTTCCAAATTAAAAAAGGCCTTGTCTTGTGACATTTTTTTCCTCTACTGACTAATTCTCTTAACTGCTGCAACCCCTGACAGTTAGGGAGCTACTTTTGAGCCCCCCAGGAATGGCAATATTTCTTTATAAAACTCTGTAAAACAAGGTCAGTTCTCACCATTTATTCATTTAATGCTGTAATTCCAGGCTCTTCATCATACCTAATCTGGATTTAATTGGGATTAAAATCAGCCTTTATAAATGCCTTAGTACTTCACTAAAGATTAGACTGATCATTCAGGAGTTTGATTTCCCTATCAAAAATGTAACCATTTTGATCCTCTGAAAAGTATCTTTGGAAGCAAGATACATACAGGATTTATGAAATTGAAAAAATGATTCAACACATTAAAAGGAAAAAGAATCCAAAAATTGAGAGACACTTCATTTAATTGATTTTTTTTTTCCTAGTTCTTTCTACAATCCTCACCAAACGCTGAAAATCTTTAAGATATTTTCATGAAGATATTTTGTAAATTACCTATTTTACATAGTAGTTCCTATGTTATGATTTGATGGTAAATTCATCTATTTACCTGAGCACACCTGAAAAGTAATGATGTGATAAGCTCTGCTCCTTTGATTGCTGGACATGCTTAAGGCAGATATCTTGGGCTGACAACGCTGCCAAGTGTGTGGGTTTGTGGTGTGGAAGTGAAATGAATTGTTAAAATAATACTGTACCCCATGACTGTGTTTAAAAAACCATTCTAATGCTTTCCTTCTCCTTAACTCCAGATCTTATTTGAACCCTTGTGGGAACTTTGTGGAATTGACTTTTGTCATTGTTTTATTATTTCTGTAATCAGCCATCAGAAAGAATTAGAAAAACCTCATCTAGGCAACAGAGAGCAAAAATACAAGGAAGGTTCCTATTAGTAATACACAAAATCCAACAAATTTTATATAATAGCCTGAGCAATCAGATAAATTAATTTTTAAAGCTAGTTGAAGAGAAAAATTAAATAGATGCATTTATTCAACCATGACCATTCTGAGTTTTGTGTCCACTGGAGTGTCAGTCCTGACACATTATTAAAAAGATCAGATTAAAATAGGAAGAAATTTAGCTAATGAAACTGCAGGGAGAAAAATCAGTAATGTAATTGCGTGTTACAGTTTTCAGCCTTCTGTCTGCCACCTGCTATGCTCTAGTAAACTGTATTTTAGGAAAGGCCATTATATAATAACTTTTTATATTGTAACAAGATTATGTTTTCCTGCATTGACATTCAAGCACAAACATTTATAATTAACTCTGGGAATATGCCTAAGCTGTGCCTCGTTATGAGTGATATAGCTGTTTTCAGAAAGTGTACTGTACCATTGCCCTTTTTAGCTGTATCCTTGGCATGAATAAATGTAAATTTCGTAACAATGTACAGACAACAAAGAAATCAAAAGAATGAGAAGATATGAAAGAGGATTTGCTAGCACTTTGGTTTAATAATTAAGAATTTATTATCAATTAATGTTCTCTGTGATACAGTCCTTGTGAAAAGGTGATTAAAAAATAATGCCATTTACTGGTCCCGTATACTGCACTGTAAAAGGATGTCTTGATTTTTCTTGTTAACTGTAGTTTTGCTGCCTTACCAAGGGGTGAGTGGTTCTGGAGATCCTGCACATGGCCCCCTATGCCTTGACACTTGCTAAGAGACTGATTATTTGAGTAGTTTTATGTAGTTTAATGTAGTAGTTTAATGTATTACTGCCAAAACCACGGTACTTGTGAAACGAGGCGCTTGTTGAAAAATTCAACGAGCTATCTGATTATAAAGCTGTTTGTTTGGTTTGGAACTGACAGTGTGAAAATTAGGTTATAAACTCATTATTTCAGCATGCCATAAATGCTATCAGGACATGAGACTCTGGAGTCAGCTGGCCCTGCAAGGCCAAGTGTGAGCCAGCTGATAATTGCCTGACAGCTCTTCAGGAATTCCTCACACCTTTGTTCTGCGTAGGTGGCATGGTTTCAGTGAAGTACAAGTAATCCGGTCACTGACACTGGAGTTGTGTGTGGGACCAAAGGTGACCTGCAAAAATAAATGTTATGTGAAGTGGGACCTGGATTCAAGGGAAAAAGTCTGCTTTTCTTTCCAGAGCTGTGAGGGGATGATGTCCTTCTCCGAGCAAAATGTCCTTCCTTCAGCACACTGACTGTTCTTTGAAGCTTTTTCTCTAGTGCTAAAGGTCTCTGGCACTGTGGGTTTTAACACCATCATTATCCAACTTCTGGATTTCATAGACCTCCCACTCAAAACATTCCTGCATCAGGTTCTGCAAAGATACTGTATGGGGACAACTAGCTTAGCTGATGTTTTATAATTGTGCCTTTACACGATGGAGTTCTGTGGAGGGGGAATTGTCTTGGTTAGGGTTGTTTTTGTTTTTGTTGATTTTTTTGTTTGTTTGTTTTTATTGAGTTTTGGGTTTTGGGTTTTTACCGGGTTTTTTTGGGGTTTTTTTTGTTTGGTTTTGTTTTTTTTTTTAATTGACGAAACCATTTGAAACTTGTTAAATGCATCCTGTTACTAACAGTATGGAAGGAAGGAAGGAGCTCTGTTGGGCTACAGTGACAGCAGCTGATGCCCCAACATCACTTGTCTCATGAGACCACTGCTCAGTGTTTGACTCCTGCTGTGGCAACATCACAGCTTTTAGAGCAATGACTCAAAGGAACGTGGTCCTGCTCTAAGGGAAAGTGTACTTTTAGTGGGAATGGGGGGAGAAGGAGGCCTAGGAGAAAGGAGAACTGCTTGAGGGCGGTAAATAGATGATTAAAGTTGGATGTTCTTTTTATTATTTCTGGCACAAAGCAACAGGACAAAATTAATCCTCATAGCTATATATATGCATATGCTATATAGAGCATATATCTATATATATGAGTGTCTTTAAGATGAAAGATTATGAAACTGTTGAAATGTTGACACTTTCCATAGGAAAAAAAAAATCATTTCTTGACTAGGTCTGTCTGTGTTGCCTCCACAACAAACACAACAAACATCCCCCTTCAGTAGCACAGCTGTGTCCCTGTCTGTGAGGCAGGTACTCCTCCCATAAGTGAAATACTTCAGTGCTGCTGTTAATCATCAAGGGTTATATGGCCATGTGTTATATGGCCATGTGGGGCTTTTTTAATATTGTATCTTGCAACATTGTAATATCACATTGTTATAAGTATTCCTCAATACTTACTCAAATTATAACTACGTGAAATGGAAATCGGTAGTGGGGATTCACTGCAGGAGTAGTGTAGGCAGATATTTTTACATTGACATGTAAATCTCTTTGATGTAATCTTAGATTTCTGTAGAAACAAAACTAAACTTTAGATATTTTTGGATCCTATATCATTCACAAGAGAAAAAAATACTCTAGTTTAAGGCTTGGTATGATTTATTCTGTATGTCAGAAGCAAAATGGTGCATTTCTCTTTTTACAGGAAAAACAAATGACCATCAATTCCAGCACTGACTTCTGATTACAATTTGTCCTCTTTGTTTATTTCACAATTAGTGCACATGGATTAATAATTACAATTCCTGAACCTGATAATTTATGCATTAGTATTTAGCCCTTGTCATGTCTTTAATTTTTGCAATTAATTGTTTTAATAATGGAAAGGTTAATTGCACTATTCATCAGAACCGCTTGCTGTGAAATCGTAGACAAATAAGAATCTTCAAAGATAAAGGGCAAGCTGAGTGCCCTGAGCTGTCATTCTAGCAAGGGAAACTGACTGAAATAACCCTGCATCTTCACTCCATTGCTGAGATCTTGGGCATGTAAACCCATTCCATTCAGACAAAGGGAATTGTACAAAATCACAGGTCATTAAACAACCCAAACAAACAAGATGTTGTTGAACAATATGTGATGTTCTGTGTCTGCACTGTGGCGTGGTCCAGGGACACACTCTGCTCTTCAGCTTGCTCTGAATGCTGGTGACAACACACACACAATGTGTTTTCAGACTTCCCAGCACTCCTGTCAGGACCTGAGTGCAGTTTATACCCTGATTAATCCTTTGTACTACAAGGCCAAATTGTGTTGCTGCCTGAACCTGTCAGCCATGCTCAGCTCAGTCATTAGACCTGGGATAAAAGTGAATGCATAATTAGTGTTGTTATACAGATACAAACACATACATGTGTGATTATACAGATACAAAGTGCTTAATGTCCCCTTATTCTTAAGTAGGAATCAAATATGCAGGTGTAGGTAACTGCAAAAATGACCACACTGGAATTAAGTCCCTTTTCATTTATTGAAATATTTGCATAGGAATTGACTCATTTAGTGTTTGCCCTGCTATACTGCTGCTTTCTTTTTATACATACGTAATAAAGTCAGGAGTAATGTGTGCTTAAAGGAAAAAACAAGGTATAATTCTGGAGCAAATTTGAGCCATTTTAACACTGCTCTCTGGTGATCTTCAATCATGCTACTGACAAACCTTGTGTGTTAGAAAATAAACATAAATAGCTACTAATTTTTGTTAGACCACAGTCTTTTCCTTTTTAAATCTGTATTTCACAAGGCTTCATGTAATTACAACTGGACTGCAGAGATGTTTTCCTTATCATGGCTGTAATTAATGGCCCCTCCATGCAAGCACTTATGATGAAATCTTTGTTCCATTGACATCAACATAAATTCTTTTATATATTTTTCTGGGTGTGAAAATTATATCTGTTTTTTATAACTGCACACTGGTTTGATTTCTCTTTTCTCAGCCCAAACTCAGGTGCTTGACTGCCATTTGCAGCTGAGCAGCACTTTTTATTCCAACCACAACATTTACTCTACGAAAAAGAACCAAATGCTTTTATTGGACAGCCTTCTGAATTCCAATGCAAATACTTTTTACAAATTGTGCATGTATGTACATATATATTTAATGTATACTACTGTAGATTTTATTTTCCAATCTTTTGCACAGGTTTTATTCTTCCTGTGACCTCACAGAAGCTGGTATTCAACAAGGAGCACTTTGAGAAATGCAGGACTCTATTCAGACACCCCTTGCTCTGTGTATGGTGCAGAATGTAGGTTCCTTTGATGGATGTTGGTGGAGAAGTTCTCAAGTCTGCAGCAGGGGGTCACAAAGCAGAGGGGGCTGCCCTGGGCTGCAGGCTCCATCTCGTGCTTAGCTCACACTGCGGGGCAGTCTCCTCTTTAAACAGCAGGTTGTGCAGGGTTGGGTGAGGAGTGGTGCAGAGCTGGGGGTGCCTGAGCCCCTGCCAGTGTGCAGGAACAGAGGGGTGATGGGGAGGGGGTGATGGCACAGCCTTCCCCCAGGAGGGACCCTGTGGGTCTGATTTTCTGAGTCTGTGAAGTTTTCTGCCTGTCAGTTGCTGATTTTTCTCCCCTTGGAAAAATTTCTTGCCTCAAGGACAAATTCATGTAAATAGTCGTGGTACTTCTAAGTTCTCATAACGACCCTCTCACAGATGGTGTTTCCATTATTTAACCAATGAAAAGAAGTGCTGTGTGTGTGTGTTTACTGACCCATCATATGGTTCCTTAGTGCAGCATGTTATAAAAAGGCTGTGCAACATTGTAAAAAAAAAAGCCTTTCTGATCTTTCTTCTACCTGGAGTCAAGCTCTTCATTTTCGTGTCCAACAGCAACAGGACCCCAGCTGAGGGAGATGTGCCCTGGGCTCTCTCTAAGGAAGCAAACCATGAGAGTGCCATTGCATACAAATCTGTGAGTTACTGGTTTATTGCTGGATTTGGTCATAAACCTGGCAGTAGCACAGCCTGCTAGAAATGACCCTCAGTCTAACCCTGAGCTGCAGTCACCACTGTCCAGCTGCAGGAGGATGACCTGACTGTGATGTTTGAGCACAAAATTTCTTTGTGTGTGCTGGCAGTGGAGCCCTGGAGGCTCTCACTGACCAGGGGAGCTATTCTGGAAGGCCCAGGTGTTTCCTCAGGCCACACTGTCCCAGGGATGGTGTGGACTGTGCTCACAGCCATGTGGTGCTTTCCAGGCAGGGCTGGCCTGGTGCTCCTTGGTAAGCTCTGAGGTGTGGGCTTTGCAGAGGTTTATCTCAGCAGCTCTGGTCCAGCCAGACTTCCTCTCCAGAAATGTCTGTATCACCCATTTTGGAGCAGCATTATTTGAGTAACTGATTACTTGCCTGTACGTTGCTTGAATTACCTGTTCAGTTAGTGAGAAAAAGATGCTTTCAAGTCATTCTTGGTTTTTTCTGTAACAAAGAATTTTGGTGAAGGCATAGATCTTATCCTAATTAAAGAACACAAGTACCAAAAATAAATTTAACACCGATTTTTCCAAAGAGAAATAGCACTGTTTTTCTTTTATTTAGAGATGAGCCATTTTCTATGACAATGATTTTTTACTACATGTATAAGCTGCCTTTAAAAGCACCCAGAGAAAAGCTTAACACCACTTAAAAATAAAGCTTGCATTAAGTATTTCTGGCTGAAATGCTGTTTATAACAGCACACTGCTCACTATGCTTGATTTTTTCCCTCTGATGCAGTATGTTTACAGATCATTTGTCAGAAATTGAATTTTCTGATATTTATTAAAACTTTTAAGTGATAAGAAAAAATTACATATTGGAAAATATAACAACTGCTTGTATATAGCTACTCATCTCCACCACAAATATGGATTACAAGCACCAAACAGAATGTTTTGTACTTTGGCTGTGCTGGTGCTGAAGGCATCAGTTAAATTAGAATCGTTTGATATGTTAATTATTTATTGTTGTAAATTATGCATCCTCTAAAATCAAAGAGACACATAACCTATAATTTATTATTCATTTAACATGAAAATTTGTCTTCATATAACAATTTCTCTGTTAGATATGGGGTTCTGATTTGAAATAAAACCTTTTAATGTGGGCTACAGTTAAAACATAAAAGAGGTTGAGGTTTTTTTGAACCTGTAAAATATTCTCTAAGACAGTTTAACTCCTACAACTTCTTTACAAAGTTTCTAAGTTTGATAGACAGTTACACATTCATTAGGTGTTGGTTTTCAGCCTTCTAGTTTGGAGTCAGAATTTTCTCACACTTTCTCATGTAAACAAAGCAATGCTTTTTTCATAAACATCTACCTTGTTTACATTCTTTTCTGTATGAGGGACAATTGATGGACACTTTCTCAGACCAGTGGTACTGAGGAGGTTGAACCTCAGTCTTCCAATGTGGTCTCTTTTCTAGAAATCTATATAAGCTGGAAGAAAAAATTAAACTTCCTCTTTTCCCGCTCTGACTCCTCTGTGGTCACTGCGTTTCCCTCGTGACGGGATTGTGCCAATTAGGCATTGCCTAAAAGTGACTGGGGTTTCACTTGTATATCTGTTGCTAAATGCTTTACAGGTGAAAGTGGATTTTCTTCGTGCAAGAGCTCTGAAGAGAAGCTACATATGTTTTCATACATAAAAAATTTTGCAAATTCTGATTAATTTTTACTTTGAGGAGGAAGTTGTGAAATTCTTGGACTGTGACTGACTTGGTCTTTGCAATTGTTTTATTCAGTTTGAAAGTTTAGAACAAAATTATTGGTTTTGAGTTCCAGACAAACTAAAACAACAGATCTGCACTGCATGATTAGAACCCAGGGATATTTGCACAGCAGTAACAGATTCATAAGCTTTCCCAAACCACCATTTCATGTCTTCATTTTCCTCTTGGTGCACTGTGCATTCTGTTTCTGTAGGAGCAGGATGTAAAGTAAATTCTGTCTTGATTGGTAAGACTGGGGGATTTCTTTAAGACTTTTCTGTTTCAGAAGAGAATAGAAATGGGTAGGAGGGAGATGGTTTTGTTTCTGACTAGGAAATGATAATGCTTATGTTACTCGTGTGCATAACATGTATTGAACACACTAAAGTCTCAGGGTCAGCAGAGAAAGAAAGAGTTCTTATTTCTTATGGTTTGTCAGGGAAAAAAATGCTACGTTGCAAAATATTTTAGCAGTCTGAGTTTTAGTGTGAATAAAGAAGCATGAATGTAAGGACGGTAGAACAAAGGTAATGATTATGTTCTTCAAGTTTTTTCAAAGAGTTGCTTTGATCTGTTTATGATATTAAATACCTGGGGAAATTTCAGTCTTGTTACTGCACTTAAAGTTGGTAGAGTATTTGTAATCAAATATTTGGTATTACTCTATATGGAAGTATTTACACCTGATGTAAAATCTTCATAGTTTCTGTGTAAGAACTGATTTTGGATAAGTGCCCAATTCAGCAAGTATGTGACACTGTCCTTTGATCAGGCCACCAGACCTTTCTTCCTTTGAGTTATAATAAAGATGTAACAAAGAGTGGAAGAAAACTATTACGTTCACTATGGGAAACTCATGTGATCTGATAAGATTGAAATTAAATTGGGATGAAGAGTGTGAGATGAGGGAAACGTCCGACTGGCACAATACTGTCATGAGGGAAACGCAGCGACCACAACGGAGTCGGAGCAGAAAAAGAGAAAATTGAATTTTTCTTTCAGCTTATACAGATTTCTAGAAAAGAGACCACATTGGAAGACTGAGATTCAGCCTTTTCAATTCCACTGGTCTTAGAAAGTGTCCATCAATTGTCCCTCCTACAGAAAAATAAACCATATAGATAACTACAGAAAAACATTGCTTTGTTTACATAAAGCAAAGTGTGAGAAAATTCTGACTCCAATCTTGAAGGCTAAAAAGCAGGGCAACACCAGACTATGTCTAAGCATTTAAATTTTTTTTTTTTTTATGCCATTGTTCTGGCCAAAAACAGTGGATAAAAAAATCAGCATTTTTGAGTATCTACTGAAGAGTCCTTCCGTGGCTGAGGAGGACCCTTCTTTTATGTCAAGTGTGCAAGAGTGATGTGCACTTTTCTAAATGAAAAAGCAGAAAATGTTTGTTAATGATGTCCACTAAGAATGGGAAACAGAGCCTCTGCCGGATTAAGAAAAAATGAGAAATAAGATGGTAACAGTCTAGTTCTTGTAACAGATCTTGCATTCAGTGTAGTTTCATCTCTGTGATGAGAAAAGGCTTTTTTTATTTTGTTCTCTCTCAGAAAACTCTTTAAAGCTGCTTATGTGAACACTGATTTTGTTGAAGAGAAAAATGATCCAAAATAAGGAAGAGTTTTTCAGTAGTTCTTGCAAACTCAGCGGGGAAGCCAAGATCTGTCAGGTCTGTTCTGCATGTGAAATATTTTGAATGGCTCCAGAGCGCAGCTGATGTTTCTAAGGCTTGCTTAAGGAAAGGTCAATGCAAACTACAAGAAGCTGTAGGCAGAAAGTCAAAATGAGAAAAAAAAAGTGTATTCTTCCATTTTTTGGTTATGTTAACAAGCTCAGCTCTCCTGTGTTTATAATGGTCAGTGTCAAATAAGAATATAGCAGCCATCTTATAGAGATAATGTAAGGGTTTATATTCTTAAGTGTAAACTCCCTGTATATGTATACACCCAAGATTTGGTATAGATGCCTGCTTCTGTTCTTTTGTTTCAATTAGCAATTGCTTTTCCCCTCCTTCAGTAAGTTTTCCTGCTAGCTGACCTTAACAACAAGTTTTTTTTAATGAACTAAATAACCTGGTTTTATTGCACTTCTCTGTAAAAGGTGAACTGATGTGTATTAGTAGCTTCTTGTGTTCGTTTTGGTTAATTGCTATTAAGGCACTTGTTTAACATTGGTACATTAACACCATTTTGTTGTTGTTGTTGAACACTGGTGTCCCTGAATATAATGCTGGAAAAAAGAAATCCCTGTCATCAAAAGATTTTTTTCCTATAACAAAAGGTAATAATGTTATCTCATAATCTAGGACTATATTCTGTATAATATGAATCTTTATAATGTTAAACCTTCATGTTTATTACATGTTCCGTCTTGCTGCTGGCATTCCTATTAATGCTTCACTTAGCAAGGCAGAAATGGTACTTCTGATCTTTATAGTGCTAGAAAAGAGTGAAAAAAACTCTTTGTGCACAAATCACAAGAAAGCATAACTTATCTGTTACAGAGCAGGGAGATTAAATACATGGCCATAAACTCCTTGCAATCATGGGGACTGAATAGAGGCTTCTTCTGATTGCTTTAATAAATCCTTTAAGTATGCTTTCAATCTCTCAGTGATTCCTGACAAAGCTTGTATGCTCTTGTTGGGCATCTGCCTGCATCTAAAGTTCCAGTTATGAATATTTTATGTGGCTTATCACTGTACTTGTGTCACTGGTTCAGGAGTTGCTGGTGTGCCATTTGTCAGGGCCTGTTAATGCTGTACTAGGCAGAATAGGGAAAGGATGGATATAGAGTTTGGTAATCTACTCTTTCATCTCCTTTTATAGAAGATATAAAAAATAATGATTGTGAATGATTGATGAGGTGATTGTATTTCACAGATTTTGAGATGCTGGTCCATTAGTAAAATCATTTGAAGGGCTTGTTTTATCTTGCTGTGTGCAGGGATGAGGTCAATGGTATTGCAGAGGCATGGTGCTGAAATGGGATACTGAAAAATCTTCTGCACCTGGTTTCTGCCCTGGAGCAGGAAACTAGAGCTGAACACACAGAGTGTCCTTGTGACAACGCTGTGTTTGCATTTAACTGTTTTCTTTGGTTTACCCACAGATATTTAGAGACTTAAAGCTGTTTAGAGCCCATCTGTAAGAGTGCATCAGATGAGCCCCACATCCTCCCATCTGGAATGGCAAGTTCATTTCCATGCCTACGTGTGCCCACCTCCTTTCAAGCACTCCTGTGCCTGCTGTGTCAATGTTGGCTACAAATGAATAATGAAATAAAATGGATTTTGGTTTGGTATCCATTTGGCATTCCTTTTCAGGAATACTTCATCTGAAGGAGTTTATAGTCAGGATTTCTTGCAGAACTATGTATTTTAAGTCAATGCTAGTAAATACAGAATGCAAATTTTGGACTCCTAAGTGAGACTGTTTTCAAAACAAATTTGGTGGGTTAATCTCTGGGAATGACATGATTATGTATTTTATTCTGGTATAAATCCTGCAGTACGTGTCTGAAAAGTAGTTCCATTTATGGCACTTAACCAAGTGGTTTGGGTTAAAGAAATTTTGTAAGTAAAGTAATAAACACTGAGACAGAATATGGAAATAAACAGTGTAATGACATGCAAATAGAGAAGAAACCACTGTAGGAAAAGTGCTAATGTGTCTGGGTACATGACTGAATTGGGTTCAATAGTTCAATGAGATCATTACCTGACTCTTTACATTTGATGCTGTCATTTTGTTGGCTGATGCCTACTTTGAGCACATGTAGATAGCAGACCTGTGTAATTATACATTAAATCAAAGCACCACTCACCTTTACGTTTTCCTTTTTGCCTAGCATTATTTGTCTAGGTAGAAAACTGTTTCAAGAAGAAAGCTGGTTTGAGATTTCATGAACTTTTAAAAAGGTGATGATGTATTTGGTGATTAGAACTGCAACAAGCCTGCACCTTTTCAGTACCTTAGAGAAACTCCATTGCAGAGTTGCCAGTGACTGCATTAGTTCCTCAGGTCTGTGTTTCATGACCCTTCCTTTCACATGAACCAGTTTCTTCACCACAGTTTCCTTTAGAGGCATTTGTCCAGAATGTGTTTATTACCTTCTTTCAGAGACTTAGAGTGTATTCAAATATTCAAACAAAAGTCACATAAATAAGCTTTTAGCTTCCTATACGTTCTGTATTCTCAAAAATGAGATATTACTATATGAAGAGCAGATGGAAAATTGTCTATTTTAATTTGGCTGTGGTTTCAACAGCTGAGATAGCACTTAGATGAACACAAATAGTTACACACAGAACTTAGGAACATGAAGTTTGCTTTTCTTTCTTGCAAAAAAGAAAGAGGGTGTATGTCATACTTGAATAATACATGTGTCTGAAGATTTTTGTGAATATCATCAAATCACTGAAGATATGTGGGTGAATATAGAAAGAACTATGAAGATGATATCTTCTGACTTTCACAATGGAATTACATGTCTGGGGTAACACAGAAGATATATAAAAAGAGTGCATAGGTTACAGAGATTTCTGTGAGTAAAATCTAACTATAATGCTAGTTAAAATCTTACGATTTTCCAAGAAGCTGATGATGCAGATAAAAATGTTTTTCTTTATAAGTATACTTTATTTAATTTGAAATACATTGTCCTATGAAAGGTGTAAAGTCTTTTGTAAGGCTGTGCTGGAGGGTTCAGTGTTTGTGGGGTATTAGCTTGTTTTCTTGTTTGGTTTTGTTTTAGCTTTATTTTTTTTTCCCTAGTAGCAGATTAAAGTTCAACATACAATCACATTGGAAGTTTCACATGTTTAGATTCTTTGAAACAGTAACCCTTGAAATGGATAAATCCAAAAATTATTGAGGTCAATTCCTTACAAAGACAACTAATGGAATAAAATTGTAACTATTTAAATGCATCCTTCTCAGCCCCTGAAGTCGATTGTTATCTCCAATTTTTAATGTAATTTCATGACCAGTTCTAAATCTGCAATCAAATGTTTGATGTGTCTTCTAAACCAAAAACTGATTGGGGGCCAAACCGTCTCACCTTAAGGACCTTAAAAAAGTAAGAAAATTGTTTTTGATTCGTGTCTGTGATGGCTCAGGTGAGGTGGGGTGTGCTGGCAGCATCTCACTGTGCAGGGGCTCTGCTGGGTCTGCCCTGGGGAAACTCTCTGGGTCTGCACTGGCAGCAGAGAGGGCTGCTCTCAAACCCACACTCCACAAGCCAAGCCCTTTTTGCTTGGGGTAAGATCTCTTCTTTTCTGTTCTCGCCGAAAAAGCTTCCTTGCTTTTTTCCTCATCCTGCTTCTTTGGAATTCCTGCTAAGCCCAGGATTTCCATAAGTCTGTCTGATTGATTTTCTTCCCACAGTCCTTCCTGTGGCTGCTCCACACATTTGAGGACATTTGAGGGCTGCTCCACACATTTCCATCCCCTGGGCCCCTTTCCTTCCAGTCAGGCTGATAGGGGCTGTCAGTTCATCCTCACTGATCCCTCCAGCTGGCAATTTTCAGACTGATTTCCCTCTAATTCAGCCTAGGATTCTTCACTGGGATACTGATAGCTCTAATACAGACCTGTTATCATTTATTTCCTTCTACTACTAAATTAGGCTTTGATAACTGCACCAAAATTGGTTGTGAGGGGTCAAAATATAGTTAGAAGTGCATTTTTTGGGGCATTATATTTTAGAGGCAATAAATACTGAATTTAATATGCTGTACTTGAAATTTGAATGTCTGGATGAATGCATGTGTGTTGTAAAACTCATGAACATTCCCCAAAGAGAAACACATCAGTTCTGAGGTATCCAAGTATGTATGTAAGTGTTAGTTGGCTTAAATATTTTTCTTAATATTTGCTGAATTAGTTAACATTTTGACTGATGTTGACAGTGCTTTGGTAAGTGAATACAAGGTAGAAGCAACCTAACCTCTTTTCTGGCTTTTTAAAAATGCCATGCATGTATAAGGAGAATGATACATAGTGAATGAAACTCCATGATAATGTATTAAGCAAGAATTTCTCAAGTATTTCTTTAACAGAAGAGCATCCATGGAGTGATTGAGAGTTCTGCTGCTCCTAACAATAACAAAACCCACAAAAGGTCTCATTCATTTTCTTGCTGTGCAATTCACAATTCTTGAGGTCATGTAACCAAAGTCCTTGGCTTGAGTAAGAGAACACTTGAGATCTGTGCCAGCATAGCTGGAGAAGTTTGAAGTCATAAATATTAAAAGCTCCAAACCCAGAAGTCAACAGAAAGAAAAGCAGTGAGCCTAGTATTTGTATCCTCAAATTTGTTTTGGCATTATAGAAATTTCCTTCCTACTCTGTTTGACAGGTAACCACAGGCAGGGGTTAGGACAGCTATTCTGGTATCTGCTCTCTCTCCTCTTTGTTTCTCATAGAAAGAAAATGCTCAGGGCAGTGTAACTTTATAATGGTTATACAGGTTACTTTGGGATCTGGAAATACCTCACAGTTGACAGTGAGAAGGGTCTTTTTCTGCCAACTGCACCCTTGCTCCTTACCATTGTGACTTGAACTCGGTTTAGGTCTGATTTTTATTATATGTCTAGTTAAGAAGGTCCAAGTCAACCAGTATAACTACTAGTAGTAGTAATAGTGGACAATTATATCTGTATTGTTTCAACTGGAAGCTAAATAATATCTTGATGTTGTGCTACTGTCCTAACTGAAACATACCCTTGCCTTAAGTGAGGCTTCAATACATGAGAGATTCAGAATCTATTCTGAAGAAATAGCTTTTGGAAGAAATAGTTGATTTTGTTGCTGGTTTGACTCAACTATGGCTGTGAGTTTCCTCTACTGGAGACCAGAAATCAGGTTTCTCTAGGATTGAAATTTCTTTTTTTCCTCAGGGAAAAGATACAGGAAATAATGGAAAAATTAATATAATTAGGGATTGTTAAATATTTCACAGCAATAATCTCCTGCTGAGCCATGCAGAGCCACTCTTGTGGGATGGGCAGCAGAAGGAGCATGGGCTCAGCTGCTGAGGGGTAACTGAGGGGAGGGCACTCGTGCCTTCAGCTGCCACCACTAAATCCTCTGTGTGAGCATGTGGTAAGATGAACTGCTTGGACAGCCTGGGCTTGGCTGCTGTTCCCTGCTTTCTGTCCCTGTGCATCCCCAGCTCTGAGGCTGCACTCCGCTCTGCCACGGCAGCCCTTCCCTGGAGGGGAAACCAGGCTTTGAGCCAGCTCCTGAAGCTGCAGAGAGGAGAGATCCTGCTGAACTACTGTAGATGCTTTTCTTTGAAAGAGTCTTGTCTTGCTTGAAATTATTTTACATGTGAATTTTAAGAGATACAACAACTCAAATTCTGTTTTGATACTTAAAGTAGCTTACTTGAAAAGTACATAATGCTGAAAAGATTTAATTCAATTTCACAGTAGTAATGAGTATACAGCAGTGAATTCTTGCACTGCAGTAAAATTGATTTGAAAAAACAAAACAACAAATTATATTGGTAGCTAATGTATCATTTCCCCAGATAAAGTTAGCAGTTGTTGTCTAGGCTTCCTCTTTTGAAAGCTGACTCATGTTAGCCTACCCTGCATAATGGCTTGTGGGGGACTGATCAGAAAACCAAACTAATACAGACATTTTTTCAGTCTCATAAAATGATTAAAGTTGATGTAAAAGGACTCATTAAAATTGAAAACATTAGGATCATTAAAAAGCCATTAAATCACCTCACTCCTCTGATTTATTTAACAATAACCATATTTGGTCTCTGTTTTAAAGTCAGAGACTCCCATCTTTTGTCTCTAACTATTGGCAGTCATCCACCATGCAGCAGGAGAACATGTTCATGATGAATTAATTCTTTTAAAGTCTTCTTTTAGGTTAATTCTTCAGCCTTTGCAGATCCTGCTGCTGCAGACTCTGGCCAAATGCTTAAACTCAAACATAAACAGATCAATTGAGATCTGGGCAAGTGGTTGCCTTCTTAAAGACTAATGTTCAGGATATCAGGGCTAATTAAAATAACCCACTCTGAATTCTACTATTACCTTAATAGATCATATTTGATTCCAAGTGCTTTGCTTACAAATGACATCAGATTTTGCTGTAAAAGCTAAAGCAGATTCTTTGAAGCATGCTTCAGCTCCTATAAAAAACCCACATTTTCTTTAACCCAACATAGCAATGGAAATCTCAGACCATGGTGGAGAAAAGAGACCTTTATCACAGTTCTCACTTGATGTTGGTCCTTTTCACTGAATGACTCATACATTTTTAAAAATTGACTTTAACTATATCTGCTGTCCCATGGAGTTCATGGAAGCTATTCAAGTACCTAATGAGCAAGCATATTTAGAGGTTTTATGTGGAGAACTAGACCTTTCAAAGGGCCCTTTTATCTTTATGAAAAGGCTCTTAATTTCAGCAAACAAGAATAAAACCAAAATCGTTTATGTTTCTTTACTCAAAGGAGGCTACTAGTACCTTTAAAAAAATGCTGCAAATGGGTAGAAAATAATTATTTTGGAGAGATTGTGCTCAAATTACTGATGGAGCTGTCAGCCATACTGAGAGGAACAAAGGCAACATGTTTTAAATAAACATTTTGTGAGTAACTTGTACATCAGTTGTTAATTCTGAAGGGCATGTCTTCAGAAGACAAGGGCTACTCAAGAAAAAGTGAGAGGAATTTCACAAAATATTCTCCGTCAAGAACCCTCAGGAAAACCAATGTTTAATGTCTTCATGTAATTGAAAAAGCCATAAATAAATCCACACCTTTCAGGAGTGTCTCTAGTTTTCCTCCTCCAGTGAAGTCACTGCCCTGAGCTGCTTTTTAGTAAATGCAGGAGTAAGTTTCCATCCAGGACAGCCACAGTTATGGCTTCTTGGGGGCATGGCAGGGTTTCTGTGGAGCACAAACCCGCTCCACAGTCTGTAACTGTTTGTAAAAGCATGAATTGACATCCAGCCCCACCTGACCCAAAAGTTCAAGGTTCATAAGAACATAATTCCCCCAGTGGTTCATATGCAGTGTGCATCTGGGCTTTAGCAACAAGACTTTTGATGAAATTTCTCATTTTTTATAACAACTTGACAGATACTTAAGCCCATTCTATGTCTAATCCTTTCATTCTTGAGACCACCATTTTTATATCTATTTAATATTTATTGCACTTGTGCTGTATATTAGAGCTTTCTATAACATTTGTTTCCATCTTACCAACTTTAATCACTACTACATAGACACTACATCCACAGTTTTTTTACCTTGTGGCTGTTAAAACATCAAAACTGATCAAAACATTAACACTAGCTCATTATTTTGAACCACACATTAAAATATGGACTGAGAGTAATACTCTGAATATTTTCCTGAACATTTCAGTGACAACCTTTTTCAAGAAAATGAGTGGTGGATGTGGCCACGTTTTAAATTACAGAATTTAGTGCAAGTGAGGTGCTTGTCTGTGATAGCTGTGGGGACAGGTAACAGCTCTCAGAAAGGAGTGTAGATGTTGGACCAATCAGCAAACAGCTGTCAGCTGCAGTTTTCCATCTAAATATCTCTATGTGTATATTTCTGAATATTTGGAAATTCAAGAGTAACTTAGAGGCTGCAAATCTAGTATTTAATAGTAGAAAGAAGTGTTTCCTGTTTTCAAAGGGAATGTGCCAGGGAAGCTGCATTTGGGAAATACTTGGTGGGAGGTCTGCTTCTCGTGTTCTGTGATGAAAGTAGTAAAGTTTGAATAGAATAGAAAGTTATTCTCTTATGTGCTCTATACAGCATGATCTTAATAGGACATAGAGCATAATTCTTGGATACTTCTCTAAGATTCCTCAAATCTTTTTGAAAATTTAGATGCAAAAATAAGATTTGAGACTCATTGTTAATGGTGAGTTCTGTAAGATTTCAGCCATTTAAAGCAGGGCAGCTCAGATCTCACATTTGGGGACTGTACCAGATGATTTATCAAACCTCGAGGTGGTCTCTGGCAGTTTTCTGTATTATCTGCTTTACTTTTTATAGAACAGCAGATTTCTTTCTGATATTATGGCTATGCATAATTTTGCTCTTCTCTTCCTGCAGATTGTTTGGCTTGACGGGTAAATCTGCAATGAGATAGGAGAAAACTGCCATAGGTAAGTGCTTCCTAAAACAAAAGGTGCATGTCAGTCACTTCCATCCAGGAAATCAAGTGGACTTTTTTGGTCTAGTGTTGCTATAGTGAGGATTCATGGTGAGCTACTGATAAGGCTGTCATTTCACTATGAAATGCTTCTGGTTGGAGCTGTGGCTAAAATGTGATTCATTAGAATATTGAAAAAATATATTAATACCACTTCTTTCATATGCTTGCATTTTCTAGTCACTGAAGGGTGTAGTGGTTAATGTGCCAATTAACTGAATGCCAGCTGCTGGTTGGGTTTGTGTTAGCATCACAGGACAGGCTCTCTCCTAGATGTCATTGTCCTTGTGACTGCACTGCTCAGAACTGGGATGGCCTGAGGCTAAACCCATGTTCAGCAAGGGAAATTCTCAGGCATTCAAATCTGGGACTTGCAGGGGCAGAAATTAAACCAGCATACAAGAGAGGACTGTAGAGCTGAACCTGCCCAATCAGTGCCCATATGTGTCCTTTTTAATGCTACTGATGTTTTAAAATATGAGAATGAGTGAGTAAAAAAGCGCTGGTATGGTGACATCCTGGTAGCATTCACATTGTGTGTGACAAAGATGCCTGTGGAAAAGACAGGTAACTTATGAAGACTAAATTTTGTGAAGATTAATCTACTAAAAAGAAGCATGGTGACATATAGAAAACCTCGTTGAACCTCCTTTCAGCTGGTGACCCAGGAATTTAAAGCCGTTCAACCTCATAGAGTTTGGAGAAGATTTCCTCTTCACAGAGTAATCAGCAAATGCTGTGCTTTGTTTTAAATCTGTTTCCACCTATAGAGAAATACTTAGGTTTTACTTGGCAAATTGTCTGGTTTTCCTATGGATTTTATTTATAGCACATTGGAATAATCCATAATCTTTTGTCAGTTACTATTGTGGTGTAGTACTGGCGTATAAAGTTTGAGAAGAAAGCCATTTCTGCATTTCTGCAAAAGAGTTTTGCTCTCCTCCATTCTGCAGAATAGACCCTGGGTCTCATCATTAATGGCATTAGTTATAATAAATTAGAGAGAAAAAGAGAGATCAGAGTGTCTTTGCACTGGGCATGTTAGTTGTACATATGACTGATAAGGCTAATGGACTAGTTTTTTTACAAGACAGCCACATGAAAAATTGATGTGCTTTGTAACAATTGATATTAAACACCTCTTCTGCCCTTTGTGAAAATTAAAGTATCTGCTTTTTCTGTGCCCAGCACAATGCAAGATGGGCAAATTAAAACATTTATTTTTATGCTAACTTGTGCCAGCATACTTGAAGAATAGAAGCAAGATCATTAATGACATAGTCATAAAGGTGAGCTCCTAATTTACTTCCCAGTTTTATTTCAGCTTACTTTTCCATTGCTGGGAGGCATAAAAGTTACTGAGTTATACTACATTCACCTCACGCTGGTCTCCTATCAAACAGAATATCAGTGGAACACCTCCACAGAGCTCCCTACATGAAATTGTCCTTTTGTATGTCTCATAATCGGCTGCAATGTGACCAAGCATCTGGCGGTGACAAGCAGATGTCTTTGATTTATTGGCTAATATCACTGCTTGTTAGTGGATGGTTGAGCAGGAGACTAAAAGAGCATAAAATCAGAGAGAATAAATTATGAAGGCACCGAACTGTGGCATTATAAACTCCTCCTTGTCACAGCTGTGACATCTCCTAGGAAATGTGGAATGAGAGAGACATCCCCTCTTCAAAGACAGTGGCCACTGTCTAATGATTTTGCATAAAATAAAAAAACCCAAACAAACAGCCCGTATCCACCAATATCTTGCCTGAAGGGCTGGCTTTCTCCTGCTTAAGCAGTCTGCCTCAAAACTTTTGATCTTCTAGGAAATGGAATTGTTTAGCACCTAATTCAGAAATTTGGGGAACCTGAAGGGTGCTGAGGGTGAGAGGGATCTCTCTGCTGCAATGGAGATGGTTTTCTTTAAATGCTGTCTAAAAACTGGATTAGACCCCTGAAAATACAGGTTCAAGGTTCTGCTTCTCACTTTTAATATTATTAGTCTCGTAAAGAGGAGAGTGTGCCTGCTCCTTTTTGTGCAGAATGGTTCCTTGTCCCAGGAATTGCATGGATAAGGTGGGAAATAGCTTTGCAGGCTGTGGTGTGCTGTTTTACTCACAGCATGGAGGTGACTGAGACATTCAGGTGTGTTCTGCATTGCAGGTTCTTTGTGGGCTTGACAGAACGATTGCAATGGGGTAGCTGTGCAAATACTCAACAAAAGTATCAAAATTAAAGAGTCCACAGCATTCTTAAATGCACTTGCCATTTTTAATCTGCTTTAAATAGTGAATAGCTACCAAATTAAACAGTGTGTGTGACTGGACGCATCTCTGACAGTCCCTTGGGACAGGAATGCAATAGATCTCAGATGTTATTAATTGTTGACAACTATTTTGAACTGCAGAGCAGTGATAATTGTGACTACTCACAATGTCAAATAAACATTATGTATATGTTTATTTAATAAATCAACCTGAAGTATAAAGGAAGAAGGTACTCACTATTTCACTCCTGAGCAGTGCTGAGATGTTAAACTGACTAATGGCAACAGGCCATGCAGTGATTCAGTAAGAAGCCATTTAAGAGTTATAAAACCTTTGAAGAATAACTATGGACATGACATATGGAATTGACAGTTTTGTGTTAAAATATTTATATAAATATTTTTCTCCTCAAGAGATAGACTAAGAATCAATTCAAATGGGAAAGTCAAAGGTTGTGCTTGTTTCCATTAACAAGATTAATTCTATTATTTCAATTAAAATCCAGTGTGACTTCTTGCAAAGTGTCCTTCAACTTATTCCATGCCAGATAAGGTGCAGCCATAATGAGGAGATATTCCTCGTACTTTTAACGAGCAACAGCAGTAGCTGGTTATGACTTACTTAGAAGTGAAAGAAAACTTTTAAGGGTGCCCATTGGAACTATTTTGCTGCTGCAGTTATCTGAGGGTATTAGCCTGGAGCAGATCCTGGGAGCTGCAGAAAGAGGCTGCACAATTAAAAAGGCAGGAAGGAGCTGAGTGGTAGCTCCTGGTCAAGGGAAAGAGGAGCTCAGGCTAATGACACGAGGCCCTCAGGCAGGGGGAAGTCAGTGCTGTACTACACAGCAGTTACATCACAGTGCCCTAAAACCATTTGCTCGAGGATTGCAGTTTACAAGTGCAAAACACAGGAATTTTCTGAAGAAAATGTTTGTGCTTGGGTATTTTTGTTGTTTGTTAATTTTCCTAGCATTCAGGAAGAAAGTCTTCCGAATACTCATGAACAAAAATATAACCAAAAGATAGTTGATATATAGTATCATAAATAATAAAATATATCTCATACTAAGAGAAATGTAGACTGTGGGCTTGATAAGAGTTGCAAAGGGGAAATCATGATGCCTAATGTTTCAATGTATTTCTCTGAGTAGTTCTTTTTAATTTTAAATTCTTATTTTCAAGTGAGAGCTGTTCTGTCTAATGGATTTGAATGTACTGAAGAGATTTGAAAGGATTTCCTTCATGTTCACTTTATTTCTGGAGCAGTTCAGCCTGTTTCAGCTTGGAGTTACAAAATGGAACAAAGAGGAAAATCTCCATAAAATATGCATACAATTTTTAATAATGAGTTCCAAAAAACTCTCCTATAAATAAGAACTGCTGATCACATCCCTGGTTGGATTTTCTGTAAGAAGGAAAGCCTGACACCTTGAGATAGAATTCTGTGGTTTTTTAGACAGTGGCTGTGTGTCAGTCAAAGCATTTCTGACAGAGACATGAAAAAGCCACAAACACACAAAATCTTGAAAGACAAATGAGATGGAAGATAGTCTATTAATAGAAAACATAAAAATAAATACCAGCCAAAACAAGTGCTTCATTCAGAGTGTTGGAAAAATCAACTTGTCAAAAACGTCATAGACATCAGTATCATATTGAATAGACTTCACTTTTTCTGAGGTGTTGCTTCTCATCATAACAAAAATAGGGGGAAAAACCCCTAAAAATAACTTGGGTATAGGAAAAGTGAAATAGAGGAGAGGAGAGACTTAAATTTTCAAGATGTGCTGCTTCAAAAATAAGAAGTCTTTCATTTAGGTATATGGAACTCAGGAAATAACAACTCAGTGTGCAGTCCCAGCAAAACCTGCAGATAAACTGGGCAGGGCACCTGGATATTTCCTGGTTCACCAGCCTTACAATGGGAATTTGAACTGTGTTGTCACTTGATGCAAATTTATTTTTTGTTTTGCTATCTCTACAGCTGCTTGCTGTTTGCTGGCAATGTGACTCATGAACATAATAGTTCCATTTGTATTCTTCAACTGTGTTAGGTTCAATAAATTCTTTGTGATTTAGCACTTTTAAGGATAAATGGTTTGAAATGTAAATTCAATAAAAGGTCTGAACGGTTCAAAGAAGCAACAGTTGATTTTAAACAAAATGCAAACTTGGATGTATAGTTACTTGTTCAGAGTTATTAGAGAGAATTCTGCCTACTTATAGGAAATAAATAGAATGTACTTTTTCTTAAGTTCACAGCCAATATTTATCTTGAATTTTCTGATGTGGTTTGCTCTCCGGTGACAATCATTTTGCTTTTTCCAGACAACAATTATTCAGTATCTGTTCCTGATAAGATAATTTCCTAAAAGTGTCCATAAGGAGGTGGCTACAAACAGCAGGCTATTACTGAAGTTTTTATTTAATCACCTGGAACATGCTGGAGAGCCTGAGTGTAGAGCTGAGTGTTTGAGCTGAACATAGAACGTGGGCCTTGGTTCACAGTATCCCAACTTAGTGCCCAATGTCTTGTGCTGGAGATACTCAGTTTCATGAGATCAGAAAGAAAATGTAAATATGTTTCTTTTAATACATAAAGAAATGGAAAACTCCTGCAATTCTTGCCTGAGCAGACTTCTAATCAAAACTATAAAGACATCCATGGTATATTAGCCAGTAATTTGGGTATTGAATTATTTGTAGAAAGCCACAGAAAATGTTAGCTCCTGATTCCAATCAGGAGAATTCTCAGGGGGTTTTGTTTTAACTTTTTTTTCCTTCTGCAGTTCTATCTATGCTTTCCAAGTGATGTGTGTAAGTGTTTGCTGCTTGTGGGAAAGACATCTCATGAGACATGGGAGAGAACTCAGTAACTGTGCAGACAGCTCTCAAGCCTTCTGTTTTTAAGAGTCTTTAAATCACTCCCAATACTGATGTCATATTATCACTTTTTTTCCCCTTCAAATTATTTTTTTCATAAAGTTAATGTAGCCAGTGAAGAGATGCTTTTCTAATGGCAGTTCAAAGCAGAAATGTGATTCAAGATGCTCTAACTTGTTCTCTGAAGCAGTGGATCTCCAGTGACTGCATGACATATCTATCTGGTGCCTGGACTTATGCTCCTCTGTCCCTTGGTGCACAACACAACACAGTCAGTGTCAATATTAGACATGAGATTCTCCTTCACACTTGTTCAAATCAAATGAAACATTGTACCAAGCAGGAATGGCAGCATTTTATGCTGATGTAGCACTGAAGTGGCTGCTCATTTGCTAATAATTACAGCTTTGAAGAAAGTAGGGTTTGAGTTTGCCAGCAGAGCTGCAGTTGCATCTGCCTGGAGCAAGGCAGGCTCCCCCTGAAGGGCTGACTGATGTGATTCATTAGGAGTTCAGCATCCACCCCACTGCACATACAGGTGGAAACAAATCCCAGCAGTGCAAAGACCTACATCAGAGGGAAAAAGCATTTCTAGCCTGCCAAACCCCCTGTCCTGTGCAGGGTTGTAGGACAGGCTATTTAACTATATGCTATAATTTGAGCTTGCTTTTCAGATCACATAAAAGGCTCCATTACAATAAGAAAACTTTCTCCATCAGGTATTAGTCACTCTTCAGCACCTTTGCAATTAAAACATTACTATTGCCAAGTCCTAGAGGTTGAGGAATAGACATGTCTTGTATACTTGAGTGAATGTGAGCGTAACCATGTGCAGCCATGTGTGGTGAATGCGTCAGAACTAACAGCAGGAACTTTGATAAGAGTTCTCCATCTGTAAACCTGCTTGATAGCTCAAGGTCTTTGAGTTGTTATTATAAGTGGCATCCAGAAGGGCTGCTGCAGTTAAAGATCTGTCAAATCTCCCCACACACAGACTTCCCTAGGGTTTTATTATATTTCAACTTTTCCAAGTTATGTTGGGCCTAAAAACTACAGCCAAGAACTTGTCAGCACAGACATGGTTTTATCTTTCTCCCTGACTGATGCAGTGGCTTAGTTTAAGAGTTGGTGATGTGGAGCATCAGGACAATATGTGTTCTGTGGGGTACCCTGGGGTGAGAATCATTAGCAGCAATTAGTAAGAATTAGAATTGCTCTTCTGGAAAGGGAGGCAGAACAACAGATGAACAAGAGACAGGTGAGGGGCAGAGAAATTAAAACAGATTACATGGATGAATTAATTTATTCAGAAAAATGACACTTTCAGAAAGTTATTTCTGTGTGACTCAGTATTTGGTAAATGGCAGAACTATTATTTTTGAATTTGCATCTCCCCCCCACAAATTTACCATTATCATATTTACCAGCCTTTTCATTGATAGTAAGCAGAGACTAGAAGCAGACACAAGAACAGATACTTCTCATTTATATGTGGAATTTAAAAGTCCCACCCTGGCAAAGTTTCTGGTTTTCCCCTTTAAGACTGGTTACAGAGGAAGTCAGTAACAGGCCCTGAAGTTCAGGCAGCCAAAAGCAGAGGTCAGGCTGCTGAGCTGGCATACAGTGGGCAGGAAGGAAAAGGATCCCCTTCACTGGGAGCAGCAATAGTAGCAAAGTCACATTTAACGCTGTAGGTAGCACATGCAGGTATTTATGCTGCTCTCACACTAGCACAGCAGATTTAGGAATGTTTCTACTGTAACTGCAGAATGACTTCAGAAGTACTCTAATGCAGTTGCACAAAATATAAGATAAACATTTCTCTATTTTCTTGTAATCCCTCCGCTGCAGAGATTCATACCAAAATGTGCTGAGCACTGTGGACTACTGAAATAAGAAAATGGACTGAGGGTTTCAGTCATGTGCTCCTCATGAGGGATGGGCTAGGTCAGTACAGAGAGCCCTGTGACATTGGCTGAAATTTCCAGCTCTCAGTGAGTAAAAAACCAGCTTACTGACTCTCTGTGGTATTCAGTCATGTTGCTGCTTTGAGAACAAAGACAAACATGAGGGGTTTTATTTATCTGACATCCCTCTCTCCTGCAAATAAGTGCTGCCTAACAATTTCTTTATGCTATAATATGCACTCAGGAAAAAAAAAAAAGTTGCATAAGAACATAAGAAATCTAAGCACATATTTTGGTGCATTATGTAAGAGCTGTCCCAAGTTCTGCAATGCAAGGTACTTTGGTTTCAGGGTAAAGGCCTTCAGTCAGACTCCATTTTAGTGGTACACTCCTGGTTAAGGAGGACATTTGGGGAAAAGCATCCTGCTCAAGTGCAAAATAGGATCAGCTGTTCCTTGTAAATACTGGACAAGATAACTATTCATAACTCTGGTTCTTTCTCCTGTTAATTTGTTTTCTGGTGTACCTCCAACAATTGTTTGCAGCATTTTAAATTTATTTATTTATTATTTTTAATTCCTATCATTTTGACCTGTCCTTCTATTGCTTCAGCTACATACAGACGTAGCCTGCATGTTTTTTTGGGAGAGGCAAATGTGGGAGGCTGCCTGTAAGTGGGCTGTGCAGGAATTTGGCTTATTCCTGTTAAGTCAGTGTTGTAAAGGGGCCCTAAGCCTGAGACAGCCCCTACATCAAATTAAGCCTATGACAGGATCCAGATATAGTCCAAACAGATCAAAGGTTTGCTTCTGACCTTCCCTGCCCAAGGCAAGCTCTCACCACACAAATAAATCCTAGAGGAAAGAATTTATTCAGCTCTTTAAATCAGGTCTCTTTAAATCCATAGTTCCCAACCTAAATATTACAGCCTATCTTACTGCAGGATGCAAAACTTGTATTTCAACAGTACTGTGGACAATGCAGACAGGTGACTTTTTGTGTGCCAGTGGCAGCCTGTCCCAGTGGGGCTGGGAATCTACAAAGGGGCCCTGGTGGCCTCTGGTTTGAGTTCAGGGGTTTGTTTGTGGCACAGATCAGAGGGGTTGGTTCACAGCCTTAATAAACAAAGAGCGACCTGTGAGTCCATGTGATGAACTCTCCTTACCCTCCATGATTTCTGTGGCACTTCTTAAAATTGTTGGGACATGAAATCATCACTGTCTCTGTACCTTATTCTCAATATAGTCTGGCCATAAAATAAGTGACAGAACAGCCTTGACTAAGCAGCTTTGCTGACAGGGTTAAGCTTTATCAGCTCCATATTTGAGTTTTGTTTATGTGTATTTAAATCACAGTGTAATCCACACAGTGTATGTACATTTTCTCCTGCAGACAATGAGGTTACCAAGAATAATTCCCAATACATCTTGGAAGGCATCAGGGCCTCTCCTGTGGAGCAATCCTCCTCTTACATGGAAGCCTTCCAAGTTAAGACCTTGGCTTAGGTGTTCATTCTGCTGAAAGAACTTTGATCCCAAGGCACAGTCAAAGTCTAAGTCCAGTTTCTGAAATAATCCCTTGTATCCCTTTCTCACTGTCCTTTTCCTTTCCTTGGGCCTTAGGCAGAGGTCCCTCCCTCCAACTGCTTCTGTCCCCAGCTTTGTGTGTGATTTTTCTACAGATTTCTAAGCTTTCTCTAGGTCTGGAAAAGGAAAAGTTAAAATGTCATGAGAGAAATTAATATATTTGAATTAGAGCCCGGTAAAAAAAAAAAAAAAAAAAAAAAAAAAAGGG
>VZUI01085481.1:87269-174499 GCA_013401135.1 Cettia cetti
AAAAAAAAAAAAAAAAAAAAAAAAAAAAAAGGGAGATTTTATTATTATTTTTATTAAAATTAAAATGTTTTGGAAGTTGGTTCAAGATTTTGTGCATAAGGAAAAGGTTTTAGACACTGTATTTTTTTCTGCCCTAGGACTTTAGTATCCTGTCAGGGGCTCCACTCAGGGCAAGGATTTTTTTTTTTTTCAAAAGCCTGTATTTCAGGGCATCTGCAGCAAAATATTGCACAAGTCATTGCTGAAATGTTTTTATTGGCATTTTATCCTATTTCAGTCTGAAAAGTATTTCTGATGGCAAAAAGTGTAGTGGAACTAAAATGCAGTTGAGGCATTCTTAATGGTGGTTATACCACGAAAATAAGAATATTGCCCCTGAATTTACCATTGCACAGAAGTGACAGAATATTGATTTAACTATAAAATAAAATGAAATAAAATAAAATAGCCAAATGCTTCAGGATATGATCTGAATTTGGACATTTCTTTTTTCCATATCAAGAAGATTTTCAGGACTTTGAAACAGTGGTTTAGGTTTAGAAAGAATGTAATTTTTTTTTCCATTTAGATGGTTAGTGTGCTGTTTTATAACTGCTTTACCAAACAGTTATCAGCTGCAGCTGAGCAGTACAATTTGTATCTACTTAAAAGTGTAGGGTGGGCAATGTGCAGTGGCTGGAGAATCTTCAGCTTTATTTAATCACTTCACTTTGCATTTGAAAAGTAATTCATCATGGAAAGTCAGTGGGGTATAGAGAGCACTAATTGCAGCAAAATATCAAGGACAGTTTTCCTCTGTCTTAATTAAACATTAATGAGTAAAGTTATTTGCAAATGCATGCTGCAGGGATGGACTTGTCTATCCAAGTTTTGTAAATACTGACACCAGGTGTCAAAATAAAACACCTTAATTGATTTATACAGAAATAGTTTAAAAGAGTGCACCTGGAGTGACATTTCTCTAGGTTTTTATAGAGTAGCTTCCTGATGAATTATTTATAAAGAAACTTGGCCTGACCTATCTTAATTACACAAGTGATTGTTTCCAAACTAATCAATTTTGTAAGCAAAGTGAATTCTCTCCACTGTCAGTCCTTACTGCGTCAGGAAGGAAATGGTGTAAGAAATGCAGCTTTAGACAACAGTTCCTACACTGTCTGTGCACTGCCAATAGCACCTTTAAACTTGCTGGGGAGCTCAACAAAAGCACTATTTCTCATCTCAACTTATCTGTGTATTAATGAGAAAGTCAGAAAGTAATAAGAAAGACTGAAAAATCCAGTATCAGTACCTAATATTTAGTGCCAAGCTGTAGGGCAAATCAATAAATAGAGATAGCAGAGAAAGCAGAGGCCAGATTGTTTGGTGTTAAGTGATCTTTGAAAATGCTCTATAGCAGGTGTTCATAAACATCTTACTAAGATAAGCAGTCAAAAAAATAATTTTCTCCCCCTCTGTAAAAGAATATAGTAACTTTTTTTCTGAATGCATTCTGTTTATGTAATTTTCTTTATATTTATTATGGTCAGGTCTTAAAAACAAACAAAAGAGCCAATGACACCTGAAGCTTGTGAGTTAGCAGAGTGAAGGTGTACGGGTGACAAGAACTGCAGTGCAGGTGCAGGGCAGCCCCTGTCAGAGGGTGGGAGTGTGAACAGCCTCTTGTTCAGCAGCTGCAGGACAATAGTGAATGGGAGAATTACAGAAATACTTATTCTGAACTTCATGTACTCGGTGAGAGAACATGGACAGAGACATAAGGGAAGAACTGATTCATGTAACAGAAAAAAAGGAAATTTAAGTTCTGCTTGAGGAAAGTTTTGCATTCTATGGAGCTTTCAATTAATTTTTTGTACAAGTTAATTTCTTTCTTGTATCAAACATATCTGTTTCATAAATATTGCCAAAGTGGATATTGCTAAAATTATTTTCATGTGTGTCCTGCAATTGCCACATTCAGCACATGTGTTTAATGTGTTTAATATCTAAACATGCCAAGTATACTTTGAAATCTTCGTCAGCTTTGGAGGGAAAAAAACCATCATTATGATTGACAAACTGTTTGACAAAACAATTCTCACAGCAATTTTCAGTGGTGCACTGTCATATCAGAAAAATGTATCAGGTGCAGTTCCAAAGAGAGAAGTGGCATAACTGAACATTTCCATGAGACACAGACAATAGAATTAGGAGTGACTATATTTCATTTACATGTAACAGATGTATACTTGGCTATATGACTAGAATGCAGAGTGATTTTGAGATGCTTGGAAAGAGCTTCTCCAAATGACTCCAAATTCATAATTTGCAATACTGTGAATTTGCAGTTATTTTGAAATTCCATTTTTTGGGAATGTCTGTGTGATTTCAAAATGTGAACAATCATCTCACCATTTGGTCTGTAGCAAATTGAGTAACTGGAGAAAAATCCAGAGAATTAGCCTGACCAAGAAGATCTGTAGGTCTCAGATCATAAGTTTCTCACTTAAAGCTATCCTACCATTAGAAAAACCTCAGTGCATGTTATGCTTTTATGTTTTGGAGTATGTTGAGATGCCTTCATCCAGTTGCATGCACTTGGGTCACAATGAGCAACTCTAATATTTATGTCACAGGTCTTGCAGGTTTCTGGCCCTTTTAATTTATTTATTTGTTGGTTTTATTTTTGTTCCCAGTGATAAAAATAAAGTCCTCCTGCCTTTCTATCGTCGCTATAGCTCTTGCCACAGCCTCACAAGAAACCCAGGATAATACTCTCTACTGTGTCATGCTATTTTTTTTTTCCTTTAATTAAAAAAGAAAAGTTGCCCAAACCTTTTAATTGGCTATTTCTGTAGGCAAGATCATCTTATGTTTTTGTGTGGCCTGGACCTGCAAAACACAGGCTCACAGTTTGTCTTAACATGGCCCAGGGAGTTGTTTAAAATGTTACACAGAAAAATTCTGGAATAATCAAATGGTCAAGGTCTGTTTGAATAAGTTTGTGCAGTGTGCACTCAAGCAAACCAAGCCTTTGCTCATGGGCAACATGGCAGTTTTTATTTTGTTGTTTTGCTCATGGCACTACTTGCTTCATGTCTCACTTGATTATTACAAAATAAGGGGCCTTTGTGTAATTGTATGAGAACCATCATTGCCTGTGGCTGCCACAGGTGTGGACAGACATTTCCCACTCAGCTCTAGGAAACACACCTCATCAGCCTCCCCTCTCCATGGGCTGCAGCCACTTGCCATGTTTATTTAGCATGAGCAAGCAGAAGAGAAGCTGACTTGTCCTTTTGCCTGCAGCTGCAGTCCTACCCCTGTCCCTTGTACCATTTCTACGCTCTCACGTTACAAAAAAATGTCTGTACAGCTGCAGGAGGGTCGAGGGTTCTGGTTGTGCTGGGCTGGGAAGGGGGAAAGGCAAACCCTGCAGGGGTTTTGTTACACTTGGAGCACTCAGGACAGGACTGTGGACAGGTGGTGAGACAGTGATTTTCTCGCCTTTACATGAAAGCATTTTAAGAATCATTCTGAAATGGAGGAACACAAATGAGATCTGCTGCTCTTACTGGTGCTATGAAATACATTCCTCTGGTTTTTTTCCCTGCTTCTGCCTCTGGTGATGCTAATGAGTAACTTGGGGTCCCCCCTGGCATTATCACTGCTGGTTTGCACACACATCCCCATCATTCCCTGGCAGGTTGCTGTGACCTCACTGCCTCGTGGCTGGTGGTGGACAGTGGTGACCACTGAGCTCATGGTTCAACAACTCTTGGCATTGGCAACAACTCTGAGAGCCCCAGTGTAAGTGCTGTAGCCAGGAAATCACGTGTGCCAGCATCACCTGTTTGCTGTGGTGCTACCATCAAACATGCAGGGGCTCCAGAAAATAGAATAGTATGGCAAAATGGAGCCTACCATGGAAAATGAACAGGTAGATTGCCATCAGGTGCAACTAATGGAATTAAAATCTGATATTCATCATCAGAATTATCCAGAAATGAAGCAGGAAAGAAGGGTCAAAGTCTTAGTGTGCTGCTGTTCCTTTTCCTGCTCCCTGCACCAGCCCACACTGGGTAGAACAGGCCGATAATTTACAGATATAAATTGCCCAGGCTGTGGTTTAGAGTGTCTCTGCATATGCACCAGAGCTTTCATTTAGCAATTTTACACACATTTACATGCAGTCTTCTATTTTAGTCAGGTTTGGGTTGAAAATCTTGCCTTATGATTGTGGTTGAAACTTCTTCTACATGTTATGTTGAACAGATTTTTTTTTCATAGTTTTTTTTTTTTAGGCTGTCACAGCTCAAGACTGTTTGGTTTTCCAGCTTTTCAGCTTTTCAGCATGTTTCCTTGGAGCTTTTGCCAGGTGGACAGATATTAATAAGTGTGAGAAAAATGAGAGAGATCCCCTTCCAATTTTTTAGGAATCCCCATGTTAATTAAAATCTTCACCTTCATTGTGTTGTAAAACCTACTAAGATTGTAACTGACAACATTGTAGCTTACTACTACCACAGCATTTCTAATTGACAGTAGGTATAAATGAACACCTGAAGAACAGGTGTTAATTGCACGGTGATTAGTGCTTATGACCATTTATGCTGGATGTTTAAACATTTAAATCAAGCCATGAATGGCAGCAAAAGAATCGAGTTTTTGAAAGCGATTGAAGAAGCTCTAATTTTTCATTTCCTCATGTATTATGCAAATAATGGCCCATGGTGACCCTCACCCTTCTGCAGAAAGGTTCACAGACACTACGTAATCTCTCTGATAAGCATGTCATTCAAGATGCTGTCTCTTTCAATATTGGTAGAATAATAAGTGGGTTAGACAGAAATGGGATTAAGGATGGGATTTGTCAGATTTAAACCAGCACTCTGCCCTTTGCCACACAAGAAGTGAACTTTGGAATTTGTTTACCCCTCATTAGTAGTTGTATTTTAGTTCTACTTAGCACTTAGCTATGCAGCTCAAGTTTTGCAGATGAAAAAAGTCATATTTGAACTCAGGAAGTTGACTCAAGGAGTATCCATTTGATAGACAGGAGAATCTGAATATCTAATAGCTGTGCAGAGGGGCTCTGCATAACATAGCTACCATTTGGAAGAGGTATATGGAAAGTAACATTTCTGTGCTGACATTCTTTAAGTAGTATGGTGCAAGCCCATAAAGGGAATTGTTTGGGTTTTTTTTTTAATAATACATTTTTTGTGTAATTATGGCCATCACTTGGGCACTTTATATTCTCATTTCTGTCCATAATTCCAGTAGATATATTCATATATTCAGAATAAAGATTTCATCAGAAACAGCTAATGCATTGTACAGACATGTCTCTGCTGTGAAATGAATGAAACTCAGTCTAGAGATTCCCAGAGCTCAGCAGCCTGGGCCTGGCAGTCCTCACTGCTGGCTCCATCTTGCCCAGCACAGCATCACCAACCCTTCCTCAGCTTCAGCTGCTGCTGTCAGATTCTCAAGGTGTTTCAACTCAGTGCATTGTGTGAGAGAACAGGACATAAATAAGCTGTTGTTTAATGCTCAGGGATCTTTGCTGCTTCTCGTTTCTGCGTGCAGACTTTCCAAGCCCTGATTCATCCCTCCCCAAGATAAATGTATATTGTTATATTTCAGAGTCATCCTTACAGAATTTTCATTACTTTTGCATCCTACCTATTTAACATTTCCCTGTTTGTACTGGGTGGCCTTAAGGAAATTGCCTGCAGCTCTACCTCTTTGTTTTAAGTCTGCCTCCTGCCTCTCCATTCCCTAATTATACAGAGCAAGCAAAAGGAGGATTTAGAGATCACCCAAATTTTGAGAATAAGATCATCACTAACAGGTGTTTCATTTCTGGTACAATGGAAAATTCCCCAGCAGGAAGAAAGTTTGTGTGTATGGAAGCAGTGAATCCTTACTAATCTCTGAGTGTGGAATAAGCTCTTCAGAAAGCTAAATTAAATCACTACTTACTGTTGTCTTCTTCAATCATGACTTGGGCTTTACTTTTTTCTAATGTTAATGTATAATTTTATGAGTATCTTAAAATGACACAAAAATTAGGACATTCTGTCATTGACTCAGAAGTTCCTAGGTTTTTTTAATAATCAAATGGTGGGGCTTTTACACCAACATGAATAGAAAAATCATGCCTGAACAACACATTTTAGGGGAGTTAAAATGTTGAAGTATGACTGTAATGACTAAAAAGATTCCATAAAATTATATTTATAAGACCAAGGTTGTGAATCACAGAGCACCATTCAAATTCAATATTTGCCCTATTTTTGGTGCCAGGTTCTTATTTTTCATCCTGTCCTTGGATAAGGGTATATGTATCTATATAAGGAGCTAAAAACCATGGCAGATTCTGTTTCTCATCTCACAGGCTGGAGGTGCATTTGCACAAATTCAATGTCAGCCATAGCAAGAAATGGTTTCCCATAGGGGTTATTGTCACAATAGGACACAAAGATATTTGACTCTAGTCAGAAGAAAATTAGAAGGCTTTATTGACTAAGTTTTAGTACCTTTTATGAGATGTTTCGATACAGACTTAGCATGATTGGTAAAAGGGAACAACACCTCTCTATTCCCATTGGTGGAACCAGAGAAACATAATCAGCACAACTGTAGAGATTTATTTTGAGAACATAAGTTATTTACAGAAATTGTCCTTGAAAGAAAAACTCTCCCAAGAAATCTTCCCTTGGGAAGAAATCAGTCACTGGCAGGCTGAAAACCTTTCAGACTCAGAAATATTAGGCCCACAGGTTATGGGGCTATGGCTCCAGGTAAGTAATTTTTTCAGAATTAACTTTCATGGCTGTTTGGTTTTGGCCCTCAAGCTGTAGCTCCTGAGCACGGACCAGAGGGGCAGAGTATTTGCACTGCTCGTTTAAGCATCTGGAGTGTGCTTTTCCCTCTGCCAAAGGACCCTGTACATAATTTGCAAGATCTCAGGCCATAGGTACAGTGCTGTGTTTAAAACTATAGGATATTTGGACACCAGTGGAATGTAATCAAAGTTTAAGAATTACTTATAATGCATCTAGAAGGCAATTTTTAATATTTGTGTTAAAGCATAGTGTAGCAAAATAATGTATGTTAAGTAGGTGTTGGCTTAATGTATGTTAACTATATGTTGTATTACATATAAAAATATTGTAAATGTGTAAAAAAGGGTGACAAATCTCTGGAAAATATTTAGATCAATACACCTGCATTTTTTTTCCCCATGGAAATGTCCAAGTGCATTTTCTATGGCAGTGAAGAAAAAGAGTCATAGAGCAGATGATAAATGTAAACATAATTGCCTACATTTGAGCAGCTGTATTAGCTGGTGGAAAAAAAAAACCCTAGTAGTGGTACTTCAAGTGCAGAGCAAAGGGGAGAAAGGAGGTGGCTGTAAATTGGCAATTGCTATAAAAGAGCAAAGGAGGACACTGCTGATAGGGCAAAGCCTTGAAACATATACACAGTTTAAAGGGACTTGGACATCTGAATTTAAAATAAAACCCACAAAACCTTAAAAAAAGTATCTTATCTTATCAGTACAGACTTGTTCTGAGGAAAGAAAGACCATGGAGTTAAGTGTGCTCTATAGGCAAAGTCTGCAGCAGGGTTTCTGACTTAACAATCAGTCAGGATCTGGGAATGGGATGTTAACACATTCATGCAAACATGTTCATCCAGGCCCAGGTGGCTCAGGGGACTGCAATGTCACACAGACACTTTATAGGCCAAGGGGTTCAAATAGATGAAAGGAAGATGTTCTTGTGTGTGCAGGGGATGAGGCTGTGGCACAGGTTACCCAGAGAAGCTGTGGATGCTCCTGGAGGGTCCATGGCCAGGCTGGATGGGGTTATCCTGCTCTAGTGGAAGGTGTCCCAGCCTCGGGGCTGGAAAGAGATGGTCTTTAAGGTCCCACACAACCCAGACTGCTCTGTGATAATCATTAATGAGTGAGAGTGGCTTAGTAAGGATTAACAGACTCTGATTCTGCTTGGTCCAAGACTGCAAAACTCTCCCCAGAGAAAGCCAAGGAATCTGAGGGTTTCCTGTGCTTGGGGTCTGAACTGCCCTCAATCACAGCACAGGGAAACAGCCCAGGTACGTCACCCCTGATTAACAGCAAAGCCAAAATAAATGAACCTTTGTGTATGAAGAGCAATCTCCTTGTCTCCCTTAATGCTTTGTTATCATTCTACACATTTTATTCTTCAAGCATCACAGGGGGACTCAGGATATGACAAATTTGGGAATCTGCAGTGAGTAGTACTATTTTGGAGTACCTGCATGCCAGATGTTCAATATTCATGTTACTTTTCAGCTGTAAGCCAAGTATGAATAATGGTGTCATCAGCTTCAACTTATAAGTAATTTTTATATTTTCTGTATGAGTATTTATTTCAGTTAAAAATGTAAGTTTTTATTTTAAATTTGTTCTCGAAATAATGGACTCCTAGGTAATAAACTGTCATAAAAGACAATGTGCATTTTATCTTGTGTCTGTTCACCTTTCATAGTGCTGTATGCATTATCTGTCAAGTTAAACAAAGTCTTCAGAGCAGAAATCTACAATTTAATAGAATTCAAGAAAACAATGATTGTGCCTTGTCAGTAGTACTTCAGACTTTATTTGTTGATAGTAGTTATGTTTCATTTCCTGTTGAATTCCAGTTTTAGTTAAGTTTCTTTGCACGAGTGTTGTGTAGTGCTATCAAACCTGATGTTAAAAATCCATGAGAATGATCTCCATCTCAGATAAGCCCTCTTGAAAGGCAGGATGTCTTTGTGCCAAACTGTCCAATTTATTGTCCTTTCCCACTGCTCCCTGGGGAGAATTCTTGTGAGCACAAATCTCTGACATGCCTGATGGTACAATGAGAGAGCTGGAGGTTAAGGGGCAGTAGGACAGAGTTAGGAAATTATCCCTTCCTTTTTTCTCAATATTTAAAGATGGAGGTGTGTTTCTGTTGTTTCTACATTTTCCACATGCAGAGTTTGCTGCAAGCATCTCTTACCCCTGGACACTCCCCCTGGCTGTGTGCCACAGATGGGCTCAGTGATTGTTGTCACTTCGTGTGTGTGTGTGGCCATGGCAAGGCTGTGCTGCTGCTCCTGCTCCTCCTCTGTTCCCCTAATAGCATTATCTAAACTTTGAGGGCTTAAATCAGTGATATCTTACTAAAAAGACTAAGAACATAGTGTGTTAAATGAGGTCCCTCTGCTATTTGGGAAAGCCATGCTGATCACCAAAGAAATTGATCTTGAATGAATAAATGATAAATTAATGTCTAGAACATGCCTTTTTAACTTTCAGTTTTAGAGGCTTCATGTAGTCTCTAATCTCCCTGAAATTTAGAGAATGTAATCCAACAGATAAATTGTAATGGATGCTAGTAAGCCTATGTGAAAATTTTGAATTAAAATCCTTGTGTTTCTCATGTTAGAGTAATTCTTAAAATTAAGATTACAAAGCTGCTTTGTAATTTGCCTAATGTCCCAATTTCTTTTTCTTGCAGTCAATTTGAGCAGTTTCTATTATCTCCCAGTTTCAAATGAATCAATCAGCATCTGACACAGCCTTGTGGGTCCTCAGCCATGTTCGCCCAAGGCAATGGAACTGAAATCAAAAGCTACCTCTATGAGTAGGAGGTTATAACTCAACATAGCAAAATAATGTTCTACTCTGTTGAATACAATAAAATACACCATGAATAAATTAGACTAGCTCTATTTTCTGCTGGTTGTGAATTGGGATTTTTAAGCTTAGGCAAGGATTTAATCTATCTAGTCCTTTAGGATCTGATTTTTGAAGATGCCTTTCATTCTGGTCTGAAGGGATGTTTGTCCCTTTCAGTTTTATAGCCTGAAGTTTATACTCTTAATTGAAATTTAATAGATTCCCTCAGGTTATGATAACTCCATATTACCATTTCTATGCACTAGCTTTGTTCATTTCTGAGGCCAAAAGCAAAATAAAAATCATCTTTCATTCTACTTCCTCCATTTGGAGGTAAACATTGTATGCCACCTAAGAACATTTTAGAAAATGCTAATGGTTTTTCAAGTACCAAGTGTCCATAATACATTTTGTATTTATTTACATTCAAAAAAATCAGGACAACAACCTCTGACCAGTATATCTTGCTTGGTACCTGGTTTGCCCTCGCCACAGAACGGTTTGGGTTGTGAAGGACCTCAAAGATCAGCCAGCTCCAACATTCCTGCCATTGGCACAGGTGCCATTTGCTAAGTCAGGCTGCTCAGGGCCTCATCCAACCTGGCCTTCAACACTTCTAGGGATGGGCCAGCCACAGCTTCTCTAAATTAGCAATTTGAACCCTGGGGATTTTGGTCAGTTCAGGTGGCTCTGGGTGGCAGAAGTCCCAGACAAGAAGCTGTGACCTGCTGACCTTTGCACAACAAAGGGCTCAGGGATCTGTGTCCTGTGCAGGTGAGGGACACCTGGAGACACTCTAGAACACAAGGACCCACAGGCTATGGCATGCTTAGACTGGGGGAGTATAAAAGTCCAGGGGTTCCTTTGTTCTGGATCCCTCCTCAGAGGCACCAGCTTGAGCTGTTATTTTGCTGTTGCAGCATGGTTAAATTGTTTTAAGGATCTGAGACTCTGTTATGGGAAACCTGGGACAGAGCCAGTACGGAAAGGTGGTCTGAGTGTGTGAGTGGGGGTGTGCAGGGAGGTGAGCAGGGCATCCATGGCCTCACTGGGGCTGTCCCTGCAAAGGCCCTTGAGCCCAGCTCAGCTGGTGTGGATGTGATGGCAACAGTGGCTCCTGGATGGTCAGGCAGCAAACATCCCATAACATCAGAGGCAGCAAGCCTTGCATGGTTCATCAGATCAGTGATCTTGGAGAGGGCCACTCATAGAAGTGCAGCAACGTGCACTGGCTCATCATTAGAGCCAGTGTGAATTTTGTTAAACACAGCCCTGAGGTGTAAAAATGTTCTGTGTCAGGGTGTCACAGGCAGGACAGGCAAAGCCAGCAGCAACCTTCTTGGTAAACCTCCAAACCAAGGGTACCCAAGAGAGAACTGCTGACAGTGAGACTGTGGGAATGTTTCTATTCTTTTCAAGAACTTAGATTTGTAAATTCTTACTAGCATTTGAGTCACAGTCTTATTCATAACTGTGGGAGCCTATGCACAGTTAAAATAGCAATGTTGTGTTTACAACACCATTACCAACACTATACCAGTAGTGGGAGTAGTGGAAAACCTGAATTAATTTAGGTCTTAAACAAGGTGTGTAAAGAATGAAAGGTCTGATAATGCATATGAAAACTTAAATTCATCTCAATTAAAAAGACCCCCTAAGAGTCACACAAGGATGCAGTTGTTCCTTGGTGTCTAGCTAGAATACATCTTGTGTTTATTATCTCTTTGTAAGAGCTACAGTGCTAAGACATTGGTAGTGAGAACACATACTATGCTTACAGCATAATGATTTAACAAGGCTTTCCTTTCACTGTGGCTACTTGACAGACAAGAAAAGCTGGTGGCTTATACCTGAGGGAACCAATGTTTTCTTCATTTCAAACGTTTAATTCAAGACTTAAAGAGTAATACTGGAAGATAGGCATGCTAACTTGACTTTCTTGTAGACTGACTGCATCTTTTTGTGAATAAACTGAAAAGAAATCTTCAGATTTAATTTGCATTTTAAATTCAGATATACTTCAAAGCAGTGCAGAGTAATGGGATTTATTTGATATTAAATGAATTAATTTTTTTATTTTTCTGAATATTTGAAAATGTGAGGAATATAACCATTCTGTGGGAAAAACCCTGCAGTGCAGTAAGGGCAGCAATGAGCTTTCCAAGTCCTGTATTTCCTTGCTTTTGAGTCTGTGCTGGAAAAGGTAAAGCATGATTTGGGCCAGAAATGGAAGCTGTAAGACACCCTAATTAGAGTCTTTTTGAGTCAGTTCTGGTGTCTCTGTGATCACAGTTATATGTGTCTGGCTTGAGGTTTTGTTCTCTTGTGGTGCTCAGGCTGGTGAAGAGCCTTGTCCTGTGAAAGCTGCAGCCCGTGCCCTGCTGGGCTGGGAGGCTCCTGTCAGGCTCAGGCTCCTCTCAGCCCACAGGTTTCACCTGTTCCCAGTTCTCTCCATCCCACCAGGGAGAAGAGAGAGTGGCTGCACGGGGTTAAACCATGGCACCTTCTGAAATTCATGTCAGAGCCAAATGGAGAGGTTCTGTCCTCTGCTCCTGATCAAGTCCTTCAGAGGTTAACCATGCCAATTAGTGCTTAATGACAGTTAAGGCAATCTTTCCTAAATCTTTAGGGGCTGTAGATTGTTCAGGTCCAATTACAAGTTTGTGCATGGTTACAATTGTTAAATATTTTCTGTAAGAAGCAGGGTGTGAAGCAAGGGAGATAAGCTGTCAGCAAGAGGTGTTTTAGAGGTGCTGTCAAACCTTGCACAGAGAGTATGGCCAAGATGCTGCTTCTTGTCATAAATCAGCAATTGTTCAATGGCCAGAATAGATTAAGGTCACTTAATGGTGGGTAAATATTTAAGAGACTGCTTTAGCTGTTTTGTGCACTCACCAAGGAAATCAGTCTTATGAATGGGAGGGAGATTCAGCTGAAATTCTTGGTTGTATGTTTACTAAGATATATTTGAGTTGTATCAATTCTTTTTTCAGTTGACCAGAATTTTGATTTTTAATTTTAATTAAGTACTCTTTAACTTGAAAAAATACATACATATTAGAATCTCATCACAGGCTTTTGGTGACCTAGGCTTATATTTTTATAATAAGCTGAAATCAGATGCTCTTTGGTGAAAGTGTACGAGACAGCAGTGGAACTGCAAAACTGATAAATGACAAAATTGTGGGTGGCTCACCAACCACTGCATTTCTTGCCCCCTGCTTTGGAGGACAGCTGCAATCTGCTCTGTGTTCTGTTTGTTTCAGAGACTGTGGTGAGTCAGGGTCTCTCCCTGTGCACACTGCTGGGCCCAGCCCTGAGCCAGCAGCAGCACAGCTGGGAATAAAGATGCTGGGGAAGCACAGCACTAAAATCCCTAGAAATACATTTCTGGAAGTAGTGTTTTAGTACTTGGCAGAGTATGGGCTACACAATCCTGCCTACTTTCCTGACCTACTGTGGAAGAGATAAAAATGTGACCACCATAAATGTGACAGAAAAAGAAAACTGGTGGCATGAACTGCTGAGAAGTTCAGCACAAATGTTTTCTTTTTGCCCAAGCTATAAATAGTCAAAACCATATAACAACTAGTGGCCATCAGAAGCTACATCAGCTCCTTTTTCAGCTGAGTGGTGGCTCACATGGCACCTTGGTCTCTTTTAGCCCTGTTGGTTCTCAAAGTTTGCTGTTCTTCAGGTTCTGTTTTGGGGTTTTTGTTGTTTTTTGGGGTGTTTTTTTAACTTAAAAATGTACAGGATCTATGTATACGTTAAGATACAAGGTAGCTGACAAGTAACAACCTGATAATTGGACCCCAAAACAAGAAAAGTGTCTTCTGAGAATCAGAGAGTACTTTGCTGTAGCAAAACTTTTTGCTCCAATATTGATGCTGCTACAAGGAAGGGAAAAGCTTCCTGCATTTGACTTTTTGTAAAACAGTTGCTTGTGCCGTTTTCCTCTGTACATTAACTCAGCCCCTGCCAGCCAGCCTTTTCTCTTTTTCCCTTTGATTAACAGGAGGGGGTGTGCAGATGGTGGTGGGAAAGGGGAACAAATAGTCTATTTATTGAACAAAACAATTTAAATTTTAAGCTGTTGTGAAAATTGAAATTTTGAATTTTAAAAATTTAAAGGAAAAACATTTTTATCAGTCTGGAAGTCTTTTTATTTCCTTTTTAAAATGTTTGCATAAGTTACATATAAAAAGAAGATTAAAGGAGATTTTAATGCTAAATAAAATATTTTCCCTAAACTATAATGAAATTCTTTTCACTTTAGAGGAGTGAGAAAATTTATTTGCTTTATGTAAGCCTCCAAAATACCCTCCTTATATTTCATTGTCACCAAGTGCGTTGGAAGCTATTCATTTCAGACGAGAGGTAATTCCATGTTCCATGGAAATAAATAGATCCCAAGTTTAGAATGCCTATTTTGTCAATGATTACATCAGTGAGTGCTGTTACTGTTGCAGTGGCAGATTGCTGCCTGCTGTGTTGCACTGCCTGGGATAATGCACAGCCCCAAAGGCAGTGGGGACGCAGTTTAGGGGAATGCACCAACAAAAGTGGGGCACAATTCTGACTTTGGAAGCCCTTGCCTATAAATGTGTCCCTTTGTGGCTGATGTTTGCCTTCAGAAATGCTGTAGTGTCCTAGTTTGACACAGCTTTTTGTTTGCTGTTGTTTAGTGTAATTATGTTTAGAAAGTATTTTAGGATTAAAAAAAATGAAAAATTTGGAGTTCTGTTTTGAAACACGTAGTTCCTCAGTTGAGGGGTAACAGCAACTTCAGAGTAACCCACTATAACTGAGGACACAACAGATATCTGGGGTTTCCACAGCCTATCCATATGAAGTGAGTGTGAGTTTAACAAGCCAAGGCTGTTAAAAATGTACTCAGCTCTAGCAGAGGATGTATAGTGAGACTATCCTGTACTAAAATGCTTGATCCTCCTGAATAGCAAGAATATTAACTTAACTAATGATCCTTTAAATGGGTATGTAAAATATAATTTAAGCTACTTGCAACATGCAAAAGAGAGGCATCATTTGTTATTGCCAAGCTCACTGGCATGTGGAAATCAGAAAATCATTAGCCTTGATAGAAATAGTTTAATACAGCAGGGAAGAGAACACATTATTTAGGGCAGTTAAATGACAATTGATGCAACTGCTGGCAAAATGCAGAAAAATGAGTGTGATTTAGCAAATGATAAATACTGCACTTAGAACTTATGCATGCATGCAATAACCAAAGATCTTTCCTCATTATGCTACAGGCTTTACCTAGGAGACAAACTTTTCTAAAATGCAGCATTTACCCATCCTGATTTTTGTAACTTTATTTCTCGGTAAGCCTCATTCTTTCTTTGTCCACTGCGTGCCAAATATACACATCAGGAGGAATGTGCAGTTCCATCTCTCATTCCATAACCACAGGAACACATTTACAAAGCAGATTTTCACACAGTTTTAACATTTACCAGTAGCAGCCTTTAGCCTTGTTGCAGGTGACGTCAGCTGGCTCTGGCACGAGGCTCACCAGTGAACAAACCAGCTCTCTGGAAGAGACTTTACAGTGAACATAAATGCAATTTCAACTCTCTTGAAGGCCTCTTTTTACAGTGATGATAGTGGAAAGTGACATTAGGATAACTGAGGAGCAACTGGAGTCTGCTCCCCAGAGCAAAGATGGGTGTACTGCTCAGGGCAAGCTGAAACAAACACCTTGTTCAGTACTGGGGGAATGTAGCTGCATAGAAATTGAGATTAGAAAGGGAGAAATTACATCTGTATACACTCCTCCCCTCTCTACCTATTTATCTTTCTGAGAATACAAAGAAAAAAGCATCCCCCTCAAGAAAGAAATAAACCCAGACACCACACTGACACACCCAGAGCTACACATTTCCTAGCAGAACTCACTGTGTACTTGTCAAATAGACTTTTCTGTGTCACTGAATTTCCTCACAAGGCAAGTTGTAATGTCAGGTTTGGTGCTGTGCCTGTCTGCTTTGGAACCTGCAAGGGACATGGCTGTGTGGCTTTGGGAACATCCACTTGAACCTCCAAGAGCTTTCCCTGCACTCTTGGTTTTGAGTGGCATTCGTGGCACAGGAGACCAACACCTGGCCTGTTGCTTTCAATCTCTGCTTTTATCTTTAATTATGTAGTGAAACATTTTTTCACAAGGAGAAAAAAAATTTCAATGTTTGGAACATGTGAGTTTTTGCCTGGGTGTCTATAGAGATTTGTGTATTTTATGTCAGCTCTGATAGTGGATGAAATGTGACAGTAGATTTTTGACTGGCAGGTTTGCACATCCCTCTCCTATATAATACTTGTACTGTTTTATTGAACTAATACAGATGGTGACATCAAGTGACACCAGGTTTGCTGTTGCTGGGGTTCTGTTTTAGTGAACACTGTTTAGTAAAATGGAAGATGGTTTACATCTATGCATCAAAATGTTGTTTATGACTAAAAGTATCTTGTTCTCTATGAAATCATTTGAAGTATGGCCATTGACTATAAGGAGAAGTTTATAAAGGCAATTAAAAACCTTTTATCAGTGCAATTTTTTTCTGGTCAGCTATACACAAAGTTTTCTGGGTTATTTGTTTGGTTTTGTTTATTCTTTTTTTCCTCCCTCCTATTGCATGTATTTGAATTTTAGAAATCAACAGAGAAAATAATTTGAAGTTTCTTTAGAGCTACTATGGGAGTGTGTAAGTGAGCCCAGTTTTTGCTCCACACCCCCCTCTCTCTCAATTATTACCCTCCCCTTCTCTCTCAACTATTTTTTAAGAGTATAATGAATAAATATCTTTTTCAATTGTGGGGGTTTTGAAAGCAAGGGACCATGAAAAATCTGATTTTTAAGGGTTTTCCTGGAAATCAAGGAAGAGAAAAATCAATAGGCATAATGGATAAAAGCATAGTGCTGTTTCCTTGGTATTTTGAGGCATTTAAGTAACTATTGTAAATCCAAATCAAGTACACATAAACGATCCAATGATTTTCACATCTGCAGAAGAATGTGTGGCTCATTCTAGCCATGGAATCTATTTAATGGATGGAATCAGGAAAGAGTGAGAAAGGTTCTTGATCTATACATATTTAACCTATACATTTTTTGCCACTACAATGGGCTGCAGTTATCAGGGTGCGCCAGGAAGGTTTTTGTTACTGTGTCTGCAGTTTTGTGGGAGTTACTGAAGTGCACATCATTATGTTTAGACATCTGACTGCTCATCACAATCTGGAAGCCCTGGGTAAGAGCCCATAAATCAGGTGGCTCACACTAAAGATATTTTTCTAAACATGCAAGTAGTTTAGAACTCAAGCATTACCTGCCAGAATTTTCTGCAGCCTCTGTGGTTTGGGATTGACAATATCCAGAAAATTTGTCACTTTATTGTTTAAATTATCTGTCTGTCTAAATTTTTGGAAAATGGTATGCTGGAAAAAGGAGCAATGCTCTGGTTCAAAATGCGCTGATCAAGTGCTTGATCTGAGCAACCAAAGCAATATGAAACTGAACACATTTGTTCTCAGGCACAGTAGAAGTAAGACAGAGGTTTCAGAAGGTTTTTAACAGTCAAATTACAGATGTAGAAATATATTTTCATTGCTTCAGTACATAGTGCCATTTACTTTTAAAGCACCAGCTTAAAAAGGGCTGAAGTACAAGGTGTTGTGTGCACGTATATTCATCTATAGAGACAGGGCTGTGCTGCTGAATTTGTCAGGATGTTGCCTGCAGCTTTCTTGTAAATTGGATCAGACCAAAATAAAGTGAGAGTGATTGTACCAGAGCGTAAATCTGCAAGACAGAGCAGCATCCAGGAATCATAATACTCATGTTTTAATCTCTCTTCTGCTGTAAATGCTAGAGCTGATCACAGTGTTTTCCATGTAAGTGCCTGAATGATTTCTGCTTCTTCCTTTTTTAAGCCCTCCCAAGTAATTTTGAATTTGTTCTTGCAAACCTCCTGAAAGTAAATGCCAGCCAGGACAAGCCTGTGTGCTGGGTGGAGGGGAGGCAGCATTTAAACCTTGCACATCAGCTGTCATTGAAACACATCCCAGCTGGGTGGTTCTTTCTTGGGTAATAATGATCAGGTAGTGTAGAGTGAAAAGGATGGATAAGGGGAAAGAGAGAGATGGGAAGAAAAGTGCAAGATTGTATGTGGTCCTATAGTTCATGCTTATTCTTATTATTTTGTTAGCTTCTGTTCCTTGAAGGCATTTTGTACCTCAGAAGGATTTTTACCCAGAGTCTGAAAAAAATCTGTCAAATTCTTTTATCATTATTACTCTTTCTCTTCGTAACACTGCTTTTATCAAAATATCCTTGCTAGAAGCTTAGAGGCTATTAATTCCTATTGTTGTACAGAAATGACATTGACACTTGAGTTTTTTCTTTAAAATGGAATAGAGTGAAAATCGTTTAGATGTCAGAACCAGTATAAACATTACAATTAAAACAATATTTACATTGAGATTGGTTTTGTTTGTCAGGTTCTAGTACTGTGTCCCTTATTTGATGAAATTTACTTTCCTAGCTCTACAGCTGAAAAGTGTTAGAAAGTGGCTGTAGTGCTAGGGAAATCTGCAAAGCTTATTTAAAATTGTTGTGTAATGGGGAATAATGTGTATTCTAGGTTAATTTTTTTTTTTAATCTTCTCTTGTACTTTACTACAAAATGTGTCATATGTTGTTCACATAAGTTCATGGTTAAGTTATAAGCAGAGTCAAGTACAACTTTTGAGTGTTTTTGTATTAGCAGATAAAAGCATCAGCAGATGATTCAGGTTGAACCTGAACTGCAATAGCATAGAGTCCCTCGTGTTTACTCTCCATCATCATCTGGGTTTCTGCCACATCTAAACAAAAAATATGGGGTTTGTCATGGACAGAACAGATTTTAATGTACTTTCTTCTGATAATGGTAGTGAATGCTCAAAAAAATGGGTCCATTTTAGGAAAGTGCATACTCTTATAACTATTACAAGGGTTTTAATCAAAAAATACTAAGTATCTTGCTTTGAATGAAATTAAGGGTCTGCTTGGTCCATAAGCAAATCATAATGGGCAAAAAATACAGAAATTCAGTTCTCTTTCCATGCAGCAGTTGGTGGTTCTGAGACTGTTGGGTGGGAAGGAAGCTGACTGTCTTCAGTTTCTGAAGAGCATGAGAGGGTTATTTAGCTTGTCTTTGATTAATTTCTGGCACAAGGTGACACATTGGTGCAATAAGGGTGCATCATTTCCCAGCTGCTTACTTGGAACAGTTTCATCTTGTTACAACATATTGAGCTTGAGTTGAAGTCAAGGTTTTCCTGAGCAGCTGAGGAAGGTGACAGAGCACAGGGAGTGGTGTGACACCTGTCTGAGGAGAATCCTTCTCTGGAAATAGGGCTTGACACTTTTTCATGTAAATATCTTACCAGTAAAGTATGATGAGGGGTTTTGTTTATGTAGGCCCTTTTCCCTATTAGGCTTTCTTGTTTGCATCTGGAATCAGGTCTCTGTATCAGGGCTGCCAGGCATCTTCCAGCACCCCCAGAGCCCACCCAGCCCTGGTTCTGGGCCTCAATGAAAGGACCAGACAGATTTATTGCACCGGGCTGAGTTTCTGAAAGGTGAGAGACTGAGGGAAACAGGTCAGGGAGGTGGGATAAGATACTGCAAGAAAAGGAAATGGATGATGTGAAAGGAGGCACAGTGGCAAACGACTCATAGCAAGCCTGAGGTTCATTCCAGCCATTTAATCACTGTCAACTGTAACTCTGTAATTCAATTATAAATCCTGAGGGTTTAGAATTCTATCTTGTAACATTTTTTTTTCTTTTTTTTTTTTTCTTTTTTTTTTTTTCCCAGAAAATGGAAGGTTAGCTATCTCATTAGAGCTTGTTCTAGGCTGGCATTAGAAAGTTGATTTCTTTATATTGATATATGAATATGCATAGATATGCCTATGTGTATTTACCTAAAGACTGTTACATATATTTCTTAGTTAAATAATAAAACATTGAAATACCCTAACGGGTTTTGGTATTTATTGTAACTCAGCAGGGTGATGGTGGTTGTACCAAAGGAAAAAAAGGCACTCCAATTTCTCCTACAGTTAAGATAATTACCAAGTGAATGCTGCTTCTAGCCTCTCCTTTTCTTTGTAGGCTACTGAATAATTGGAGACTGGACAAGACCATAACCTGAGAGATGATAAAAAGGAAAAGTACCTTGGTACTTTATCTGTGTGGTAGATAGTGAGGCACAGCTACAGTGACAGCAGGCAGTACCTGCTGGTTGGGAAAATTTAGAGGTTTTCTTTGGAATGTATCTAGTATTGGTTTCCAAACTACCTATTCCATCCTCTACATAAGTACTGATGAGTAATTATTTACTTTTTAAGTAGTAACACTGCTTAATCTACTGAGAGTTCCTTGCAAAGTATCATCTTTATAGGACCAGATTCTGAATACATTTAAGTACTTGTTTTTCTAGTTCTGTTTTCATTTTAATTTCCATCTATTTTTATGTGAAGATGTTTATTTATTGCAACAACAATTGAGAAACACTGCAGTGGCAACAAACAAGAACAGTTTCAGTGTGAGTATCTACAGTAATAGGATTATAATTTTTGTAGATAGTCGTCAGTCAATTTGGTTTTTTTCTTTTTTTCCTTTTCTTTCTCAGTTAGTTGTATATTTCACAATTCTTTTTCCATAAATTGCAGAGGGAACCAGCTTAGTGAATTCTCCTTCCTCTGAAGATAAATAGAATGTACTTTCACATTACATACAATTAAAAAGATAAGTGAGGATGTTCTATGTGGAAAAGTTTATTTAGATCCTACACTATGACACACATTATCTACAAAATGGGTCTTTCTTCTTTCTGGAACTGCTTTTAAAAGTAGGCAATGTGGGTTACTAAATCAAAGTATATTAGCTAATGATGAATAAAGAAAGATAAAGAGAATGGTGGAAAAATTGCATATGCTCAACCAAAACAGAAAATTTAACAGTCAATGACACATGCTCTTAAAATATTATGTGGGTGATGGAGATTCTTGAAACTTTATTAGGTTAGAAATTCCTGGGTTTCATATTGTGTTTAAAAGTGCTTATGATTTTTTTTTCCTACTGTGACTATTGAAAGCGTGTGTTTACATCAATCAGTTCCTGACTCATTAGAGTTTAAGTGCACATAAATTCTTTTAGTTACCTATAGAGATTTCTCTGCAGCAACTTTCCAAAAAAAGTTACATAATCATCAAAGTAATTTTGTCATACAAACTTGGATGTGAAAGCTGAATTTTCTCAGGACAAGAAAAACTAACATCTCTAAATTTCTGTTAGAAGCAGTCCACAGTGGGAAATGAAAGCATTTTGCTTCTTATGTAAGAAAGGAGTAAAATAAACTGTGACTCTTCTCATTTTCTCTTGCTTCTGATGCCTTAGGATATTTATTTTGTGTGGTCCCTCACTGACATGAATAGGATTTGCCATAAAATCTGGAAACAAAGTACAAAGTTCAAATGTTTGCAGTGGTTAATAAACAGTGCTGCTCTTTAAAAGTTTAATTGGAAAACCATTTACTGTCATGATGGCCACAAAAAAACCCCATTGGACTGACTCTGTAGTGAAATAATAGCAGAAATGTGGTTAAACTCATTTGAACTGCCAGGTCTGAAAGTCTGAATTCAGTGAGCAATCCTCTAAAAAACAGCAAAGAAAGTCTAGTTCAGAGTTTGAGAAAGGGTGAAAATAAGAAAGCTGCTGGTGGAACTGGAGCTGGTGCTGCCTGCTGCAGCGAGGCGTTCAGCTTTCCGGCTTTCTGAGAGTCCCAGTAGGATTCTGCAGACATTCAACTGGAGATTGGAAGGCAATACAGGATGACAGTACAAGAATATAAAAAATTACCACTGAGTTTCTCAGAACATCTTTAAACCACACAACACATTTTAGGGTCTTGGGTTTTTTGTTCTTTTTTTTATTATTATTATTTTCATCAGTAGGTGACAGATTTTGTTTTATAGGAAAGGTTGGAAATATACCCATCAGGTCGATTAAATTTTGAAGTGCCTTTTCACATGGGTAGTGTGAAATCTCAGCTCTCACAGCTGAGGAGCTGATCACATAGCTTTTGTGTAGGCATGAACATTAAAACAAAACTCATTCCTATCACCCCAGCAAATATTTATTGTTTAGTTAAGGATTAAAAAACAGACACATTGAATCCATCCCTGGAGTCTGGCTTTGGAAACCTGCAGTTGCTTTAGTGCCATTTTTATTCTAATCAAAATTGTCTGCTTTAGGGGAGATCAATTAAGAGTCACCTTCCTCCAAGAGTCTGGAGGCAGTTTTTGTAAATTAATCAAGTTTTCAAATACCACTGTGAAATAGGTAGAATAATACCTCTTTTACAAATGAGGGAAGTGACACACTTCAGTCACATGCCTGGCTCAAGGTCATTTAAATTGTTAAATTGGTGCCATAGCTCATTAAAAAAATTCCAGTTCCTTTTTACTGCATCTGTTGGATCACAGAGTCTCCAACAAATTCCTCAGCACCCAGAAAGAGTCAAATATTCTTTATTTGAAGCCTCTTCTTTCTGTAGGTGGCCAGTACTTCCAATAGTGTCAGTTCTGTTTTTTGAGTTTTAGTTTTTTCCTGTTGACTCACTGATCCTGACCATTTGCTGTCTTAAAGCTCTGCTTTAAGAATTTACCCAAACACCCTCCCCAAGTTGTGGGAAACATTCTTCTGTTTGAATGACACCAAGTTAGTAACTTGCCTGTCAAATCTTTCTGAGGGTTTTCCCAGAAAACGAGTAAAAGTTTAAAGACCTCTCGGTCCTATAAATATTCTTTTAAATTTTAATGCCTAACAAAAATCTGGTCATTGAATTGTCTCTTACAGAAGAGAGAAACTCCAGGCCACACTTGTTTTCTGCTGCTGACAGTTAATGCTGCCCTCATTTTGGCAGTATTTATTAGTGGTGTTTTTTGGTTTTCTTTTTTTTTTTTTTTGTCATCTTTTCACTTCTTTGCTTGATGCTCTTTCAAAACTGTGACACCCTGTCTCTGGCTGACAGGACAGGTGAGTTCCAGTCCTTGAGGAATACTCCCTTCTGCCTCAACAGAGGAGCATGGATAGAAATCCTCCTCCAGAGAGACTGAACATATCATTTCTTTGACGTGCTTAGCCTTTGCTGGCCAGACAGAGCCCCAGGAGCCCAGGTGTGCCTGTGGGTGACAGTGCATTACCCTCTCCCAGCTCCCTCCCCACCTCCAGCCCTTGTCCCTCTTTTGAAGGAAGCAGAGGTTTGCTTCCACAATCAGCAATTGTGTCTCAGATGATTTTACTGCAAAGTTTAATTATTTAAAATATAATTTGAGTTCAATTTGAGCGGCTGTTTTTACAAATTTCACAATATAGTCTGTTGTAGCTGCAATTGTTGCATTAGGATTTATGGAGACTGAGCTCAGTCCCTGCCTGAGCGTACTTTCTGTAGATTGATTGGCCATATTGTTACTTAGCATCTGACAGAGCACGGAAGAATATTAGGTATGAAACATTAATCAGGAAATTATGCATTGCTTTCACAATTAATGTGCAACTGGACTTTACTTTGTAATATTGTATTGGCTCTTAACATGCAAATTATTGTAGGTAATTACCTCATTTTTCAGTGGCCATTTGATGGATTGAAGTTTCATGCAGAATGTTCAATGTAATTTAATGCCTTGCAATGATTTGCTTTACTTTTTCATAGGAATCTTAGTTTTTCTTTATCATACATCAGGCATGAAGAGCCTACAGCACAGGAAAACCAAATGTATAAAGTCCAGTTTTTCAACCCTTTTAAGTCTAGAGCTGGGAATTTGGTCAAGTGTTACAGTGAAGACATCTCTTACTGCAGTATGATAAAAAAAAAAAAAAAAAAAAAAAGAATTGCCCGTGTTTCTATTAGAAGTGAAGCCTCCTTTTGTACCATCTGTTTAAAACAAAAGTGAAACAGTAGTCTACCAGATTATCCTTTTAATTCCCTAATATGTGAATGTATTGTATTCAATAATCTGTGAACAGTCAAGTAATAATGCTTCAAGAGGAATAATAGAATTATACAATTAATTGTTAAAATGCTTCAGCAGTTTTAAATGTAGCAGTGCTGGGTGCTTGGCTTTTTTGTGTGTCTCTAAGGTGTGTACAGTTTCACATTATATATCAGAAAGGCATTAGCATAACAAATACAATCTATTAGGAGGTCTCTGGTCTATGGAAATATTTTCGTGTATGTGAATAACTCTGAAAATTAAGGTAATTTTTTTCTTCATGTTTTTGGATCTTACATGTCAAGATCACAAGTATTTATTATGATCTTTTCAAAGCCCTGCTTTAGTAAAACATCCCCTTTATAAAAGTCAAGCAATATAAAATTGAATGCTTATATTTAAATACATTTTAACAGATAATAAAGCCCTTGAGATTAAAATGGATTCATTCACCAAGATAGACAGTTTTCTCTTCAGTGTGTAATTTGTGTCACATTATGTAGAATTTCAGAAAAAAAATTAAAATAAAATCACAAATAAAAACTATCTTATAAAATTAAACCAGAGATGTGTTTTTAGTCCTGAGTCAAGTAGAGAATGAAAGCAGGATATGAGATCTTACGTGCAAACACAGAGTTTTTGTGTTGATTTGTGTTCTTTCCTGTCTATGTGGCTTTGAAACTTAAATTTCCAGCTGTACTACCAGAATTTCCTCTCCCTGACATCTTCTAATAGGTTTGTTCATTGTTTTAGGGCTTGGTTTTTTTAAATTTTAAGAAAAAAATCTAGAGCTAGACTATGTCAAACATGAGAGGACTGCCTTTTCACCTGTAGCTAACAGTTTGGTGTTTCAGAATATGGAGTTTGCATCACATAATTGGTTCCCCGGCACGAGGGTTTGTATCATGTCTGTTGTGATAAGAGCTGCTGTCATTGTCTCAGAAAAGAATATTTAAATGGGTATGTGAAATTGTGCCTCTGAAAAGTGTATTTTTCCCATCTATTGGCAATGTCAACCATTCTGTTATATGAGATTTAGTACCTGGAAAACAATTTTTGTATCCAAGCTGTGAGCTGGTGGACTGATGACAACACCATATCTTAATAAGTGATGGCAGGAAAAGAGATGAGTCACAATCCCTAAATGACACACTAATTAACAATGCATGCTCATGCCTTTGTCAAGCCAGGTTGGTTGATTTTTCGAGATGGGTGCACCTGGTTTGGAAGACTTGTCTTTAGGGTGATGTTTCTGAGGGAATTTGGCACATATTTGCCAACTAGAACCATGTTTGTATTCCAAGAAGGGCAGGGGCACACCCGGGGTGTCACTGTGTGCATGCTGTAGTGCATCTACTGAAAAAAAATTGAGAAAGTCCTCACGAAAGTTAACTTTTCCTCCCTCCCTGCTTTTCCAAGCCCAAAGGTACATCATGTACAGATAATACTAATGGCATTGCACTCTTCGCCTAAATAAAACTGGAATTAATTTTTAATAACAAAAGAGCAGCAACCATAAAGAAGTTCTGACTCTGTAGTCAGGAGTATGAGTTAAAAATGTAGGTGGCCATTCAAAATACTGTGCTTTCCTCTCATTAACAATCCACTGCCACGTATGTGAGCTATTAATATTTCAGGCCTAAATGGAAAATGAGCAGAACAGTCTTGCCAGTTATCCTTTTTCTCAGAGCAGTAGGAATTGGTTTAAATCTTCTACCAATCCCATTTGAAGGCTGGAAATTGGAGTGGGAAGTGAGCTGTGCTGTGCCATGCAGAGATGCATGACACTGCATATGCTGATATCCATGAACTCTGCTGTAAAGGGCCAGGGAGAGGCATTTTATGGGTCCAGACAGTGACACTGGGTGGTAGTTCCTGCTGTTCCTCATCCAGACAAACCTCCACAGCATTTGCTAGTGTAATACAAGGTACCTTAAACACTGAAGCCAGCAAGAAATTGTTCCGATTTTTGCTCTTACTTTCTCCCTCAGGAATATGACTTGGAAATTTTGCCTGTTCGTATGCTAATTGTGGTAAGAGAAGGTGCAGATGGTGACTGTCCCACCCCAGCAATGGTGCCCTCAGAGGAGGCATGTGCATATTGAAGCTCCTGTTGAGATAATTAACTAGGGGGAACCACAGAGAGGAAATACAAAACTGAGGTCCTTGATGGCTGTCGTGTCTGCTGTTTGCATTCTCCTCAGGTTGTGAGGAGGCATCTGCAACCTTAGGTAGCAGTGACATGTTCTTCTTTCTATTGGAAAATAATGTAATTATCAAGTTGTGGAGGGTCTACCTGAGCTCTCTGTTGCCTTTTTTTTTTTTTTTTCTTCTGCTTTTTTCCTAGAGTAAGTTCTTTTCTTATATTCCATGGATGGTAAAACCATAAGTAATGTCCAAATGTCCCCATGTTAGGGAAACAGTATTTTTCACAATAGCTAATATTTCAGGAACAAACTCTGGGGAAAAATAAGAAAAAGGGAAAAAAAATTGATATAGAGGTAAGAATAACCCATATGTTTTACTTTATAAACTAGGTTACTTAGTTAAATTCTGTTCTCCCTGCTCTGATCCCACAAGTTACTTCAGCTTTACTTTAGCTCTTATCCTACTTTCTTTTTACTGCAAATAAAATTGCTATATAAATAGCTAAGTTTGTAAAAATTAATTTTTAACAAATTAAAGACAATCTGAGTGAAACACCATTTTGGAATAAAAAAAATTAGGCTACGGAGCTTTGATGTTGACTTAATTAATTCAGGCAATTCCCATGAATTCATTGTACTATACACAAACCAATTTGAGCTGATAGCTGTTCCATTTTTTCAATATTAGAAATACTTGCATCTTTTTCAACTCAGAATCATTTAAGCAAATTTGAATTATTGCCTCTTGCTGAAGTCATTAAAGACCAAATACATCAATTGTTGTATAGATGCCAATGATGCAATAGTATTGCATAAACCTCTTTAGATTGCATAAATCAGATAGCAAAATAATCTACACAGAAAGTTTAACAGAAAATGGATTTCACTCCAGCATGGTGCTAAAGTGTGTCTTGCAAAATATTCCAGTAGTTTGAAACCACACAGATGTTAAAAAAGCAGTACAAGGATTAAGTGGGAGTTAAAAGTTTGTCACAGAACAATTACAATAGTCTCTACTGTAAGTAATGGGTATCTGAAACAACAGAAATTATTTCAATTCAGTCAAAGAGTAGCTTTCAGGATCATTGCAATTTTTTACTTTTAGTATCCAAAAAAAAAAACCCCATTCATGTTTTGAATTGTTTGGTGAAGTAAGGCAGGTTATTATCCAACCTTCATTGTCTCCTCGACTCTAGCCACAATTTCTTTTTGGATTACTGACATTTCTTTATCTCATGGAATGTTCAGAACTGCCAAAATCAAACAAACTGATTGCTATAGCGATGCTGTGAGAGAATAGTTGAGCCTTTTATGCTCAGCAGGAACTCTTCCCTGGAAAGGCTGTGTGAGATCATACAATACAACAGAGATGATATTGCAGCGAGGAAGGCCGACCCCATACTGTGCCACATTACCAAGAGTGCAGCCAGCAACTTCAGAGGAGTCATCTTCCCTCTCTATTTTGCACTTTTGAGATCACAATTTGAGTGCTGTATCTGCTTTGGGCTCCCTGGGACAAGGAAGACATGGAGACACTCCTGGCACCTGCTCCCTTCCCTGCAGGTGCACCAGGGAGTTCTGCACTGCCAGGAAGCTCCCTGGAATCCACGAGGTGTCCAGGAGCTCTGGGGACATGCAGCAGGATCTCAGCCCAGCAGAGACATCCATTCAAGTGACATAAATGATGGCATGAACAAGAGAATATTCTATGTTAAACCCTTACAGAAATGTAAGCTTTTCTGGGAGCTAATGTCAGCAGCTAAAGCAAAAAGGATATTTAAACAAATTTGCAAAAGTCACTAAGGAAGAGAGATGAAGGCAAGAGAAAATACAGTAGGAAGTTAAAAGTAATTATATAATCAATAAAGGATAATTACAGTTTTTTTCTAGGGAGCCATGCAATGACATTGCATTGCTGTATGGTTTTGAGCTGATACAAAATGCAATTCAGTTTAAAGAAAGCACAGAATTGGGAACCAATTTTTACAATCTGTAAAAGTTTTCAAGATTTAATTTTGCTTGTGATTATTCTAAATTAGAATAAAATCTTCTGAAAAATACACCCTAACATGTTAGTAGACAACGGTTGATATCTTTCTTTCCTACTGTAAATTTTTAAATTGTAAATAGTGAATATTCAAAATACTGACTTTCCCACCAATCATGATGACAGCTGCCTTCTTGCACTTTTTGAATTTTCAACCAGGCACCTTCATGCACAGAAGATTTGCATAAGTAACAAAAATATATATTTTATTAGAGAAAGAGAGATAACCTAACTTTTCTGAGCTGTTGAAAGCTCGAGATTCAAGGCCATCTCTGAATAAAACTTTTCAAATTCACATGCCCCAGCTCAGTTCTCCGTCTTTTGTGCTCAGGGTTCTCTGGGTCATGGGAGAGAACTGATGTGCCACAGTTCTATTTTCCTGCTCAAGTGTGCTGTTTACAGTAGCATTTTAATGCACTTATGGTGATTGGTGCTCAGGTTCATGAGTTTGAATTCTCTGAATGTTTTCTCTCTTTATCCAAGCTGGCTGCACTTGTTTTGACTTCTTTTTGTGATGTCACCAATACATAAAGTATGTCAGTCAGATGGAGTGCAGCAGTTCAAACAAGGGTATCAGGGTGAGTGGTGCCATTCCTTGCTGGTTTTTGGTCTCTGAGTGGATTATAAATCTCTGCTTTTAGAGACTCCTGGATCCTGCTTTTCCATGCCCATGAGCTGGGGGCACAGGCAATGCCCTGTGAGTGTTGGCCAGTTCTCTCAAACAGTGCCACTGGCAGATGCTCCACAATTTGGAGGAATGAAATGGTGGTCTGGAAACACCAAATTTTAGGGATTTTTTTGTTTCAGAAATATTTTTTCATAATGTTCTTAGAAAAGAGATCAGCTTTAATTCATTAAGAAAGAAATCAGCTTTAATTCATTGATCTGTGATATTCTCTTTAAACTGCTCAAAGCACTAAAGAGTCAACACTCATGTAAATGTTAGAATTATGAGTTTTGTGTTTCCTTAGAAAGATTAAACTGGCTTCAAGTGACACACACAGTGTTCTATAAATACTGATTATCGTGGAACAAGAGATTTTGCAAGTGCAGACTCTGAGTTTTCAGTGTGCAAATGTGCTCTTATGGACATTACCCAGATCCTCTCTTCTGTTTTATTCTTACAGTGTTTTAGTTTACTTGTCCTGAATTAGCCTGAGAGATTTTTAAAATTCAAGGGGTTTTAAATATCCCCCTCAAGACCTTCAGCAGTATGAAATGCAGTAAGAGGTCTGTGTGTTGGCAATTATATTTCTGAGATAGAAAATATTGAATACTTAATTTCCCCTGCAATTTAGGAAATAGATAAAAGTCACTATTGTTGAAATTACACAGATAGTGTATCACAAATAATGTAAACAGTAATTTAGCATTTCTGTCTGTGAAATAAGCATAAGCAGGACATTGTTGTCTAAGTTTTAAACTTCATTAATTGATTGTGGATGTTCTGTAGCAATTTTTTTTTTGATTCTCAGTGTATTTTCATTGTTATCAAATAAGAATCCTGGTACTGATTATCAGGATTTTTTTGAAAATGGTACATTAGGCTGCTGAGTGTAGTCACTCACATGAATTAATCCAGTAAATCAATGTGCAAGTGTACAAGAGTTTTTGAATATAATAAAAAATGTTTAATCCTTTAAAAGTTTGTGGAAGTTTTTACTAATTTAATTTAGTTCCGTTCTTTTAAATATCTAATCATCAGTGACCATTGCTATTAACTCCAAAGTAACCTACCACAGTAAAGCTTTAGGTGCAGAGATTATGACCTACTTTTGCAGCATGTGTGTAACTGTAGCATTTTATTTCTTCACATGCTCTTGATTTGTCCCCTGCTTCCTGTGGTTTGTGTGCCCTGAGTGAGGCTGGCAGCATCCCCCATCTGACTAAAACTCACCAGCTCATCTCCTGAGCAAGTGACCCTTGGCACGTGGCTGGTGCAGGGCAGTGATGGGTGTGTGCTGCTACCAAACGTGGCAGAGGCCGAGGAAGTGGTGAAAATGTGGAGTGAGTGGATAAATGTCAGTACAGCCTCAGGTTACAGAAGTTCAGGCTCAATTGCCAGAAGGAATTTAATACAGATGAGCCAGCATTTGTTCCACCACTCACGTGTTTGCCTCTGGAAACTGCTTGAGAGTGATCCAGAGGTCAGGGCTGAACTCATTGGGAGGTTGCCCTGTCCTTTCCTGACCAGGGGCCATCAGAAAACTCTCTCTGCTTTGTGCTGGGTTTTGTGAGATAAGGGGTCTGAAGTTCTTACTCAAAATCAACTCAAAAGGAGAAACAGCTCCTCGATCTGTAGATTGAGGTAGGACCTAGTGGGAGGGTCCTACCTCAAGGAAAGACCTTCCTACCTGAAGGACCTTCCTTCAGCACCCAGGAAACTTACCTTGGAACCTAGTACTGTGTATTTTAAAGATATGAGTAAAAATTTAATTGGAGATACTAAGAATTTCCTATTCCATAATTATTTTATCATTGTAGTCCTTATCTAGAGAACAATTTCCTGTGTTGCTTGTCTCATAATTTGGGACATTGCTTTTCCATTCATGGGCTGCTTCCAGAAATTAAATGCTCAGGGCTGTAACTATTTATTTAGTTGGGTTTGTGCCTAAAGTCTTCCTGTCTACTCTTTAGAGAGAGAATTTTATTGTTATAGAATTAGGTTGGGAAATGAAGACTTAAGCCCAAATTATAATTATTTTTCTGCATCTGCTCCAACCATTTACATGGTTTATGCTTGTAAATTAGGTGTTAATGGAATCCAAGTGGGGTAACAGTGTGGAACATCAGAACTGCAATTGACTGGAGAAGTAGACAACATTCAGATATCTCTGAGGAGATCATTTGAGCAATAACTCTGGGGTGTTTATATGACATGCACAGAAATATCATTCTATTACAGAAATTATCTCAAATATAAAGAGAACAGAAATTTCACCTTACATTAGGAATTGTACTTTTGCTCTTTTCATGCTTTTCAGAGAATGGGTATTTTCCTTCTTGAAGTTGTTGTTTGGGTTGTGTTGTTTTGTTGTGTTTTTTTCCCTTGTAGCACAATTACTCAGCCTTTACAATTCAGATAAGCAGCTATTGCATGTATCAGAATATCTGCCCCTCTCACTTTCCCCCCTGAAAGCACCAAACAGAAGTCAGCCCTCCAGTGCTTCTCATTTTAGGCATATTAGCTATAAAGTGATTTTTTTTTTCTGTGAATACCTAATTCACAGAAATGCTATAAGACATAAATTTTAAAGTTAGTAACTTCAGAAACTTGTATCATTAAATATTGTAAAATTATAGGGAACCTTGACATGGTTTCAGATTTTTACACTGTCAACTTCTGTGTGGTATTTGTCTGAAATATGCAGGAGAATACTGTTGATTATTAGGAATTGTGCAGAATGCAGAGCCTTAGCTCTGAAGCTATATATTTGTGATACTCTAAATATAGCTGCCCTTTTATCATTATTTACTTGACAGTGGCATTCAAATTCTTGAGAGAATACTCATTAACTTAGAGTGATGAAAGAATGAATTAGTGCTGATTTAGTATGTGGGAGATGTCTTCAGTGCAGGTATCTCCTTGTGTCACACTGTCACTCTGATATTCTCTCTAGACCTCAGGGATGGCCTTTTTCTGATTAGGATTTACCAGAGAAAAACGAAGGGGGAAGGAGGTGAACCAGTCTGGAGTGTGTTTAAAAGTTGATGTAGACTGACAAATTGGGTTTTTCATTGTCCTAATACCCCTCATGTAACAGATACCAGCAGCTTTACAGAGGAATCACACTAAAGTGTTTGAGGTTGAGAGTTAGGTGTAAATGCAGGATAAAGTTATTTAAAAATACAGAAATGAATATTGTTAGTCTGAGTGATAGTCTGTGAGGCTAAAACCAAACTTGGTTCCTCTGCTGGGAACCAGCTGACCCAGAAGATCAGGAGATGTGCTGTAAACTGTGTGACACCTGGGCAGATTCTACGAAAACCAAGCAGAACTGACCACCCTGTGCCCTGGAAAGTGCAAGCAAACAGTGAGTTGAAACCAATCATGCCTCCTTCTTCACTTAAATCTCTGTGTCTCCAATTATGCACGTGTCATCAAACAGCCAAAGAGAGTGTCTATCAATATTACTCTCACAGGATCTGATCATAGCTTAGAGCACTTAGTGAGAGAGCTGAATGCTGGGATGGTGCAGGATAACAGGTAAGAGGATTTTGAATTGGAGACCTGTATTTGGCTGTAACTGTAAAATGTTTCTGCTCGTATGTTTGGGTATTCCACCTATAATCTGCATAATTACAGTCATTAATAAACTTGGTCAGGTCTAAGCCATAGAATTAGACTCCCTGAAAAATAGCTCATAAAGATTTTTGCTGAAAAGTTATTGCATTAGAACTGAGACCTCCAAATTTCTCTTCACATCCATTACCTGAAAACATTAATTCAGGTGACAAAACACTTAATTTTAAAGGGAGATTGTGAAGTAAAATGAAACAAATGAGGACAGAAATTATAGAAAAGTAATTTTAGTATCTGTTACAGTTATGCCTATTTTAGGGAAAAGATCTCTAGTTTTTATCTCCGGTGCTGCTCTGGGTGGAAGGTGAGGGGAGAAGCAGTCCCTGGCAGTACCACCCCACAGCAGCTGTAGCTGCCAGCAGCAGGTGGTTCAGGGCCTTGCTGAGCCTTTTTCAGTGGAGCTTCCTGCTTTTTATAGCTATGAATCTGTCTTGGGCTTCAGAGCTCTGTAGACTTTAGCATTTTGGGGCAGGGCCATGCACAGCGTGCAAGCTCCACTGTGCCTCAAAAAGGACTTAATGGTACCCTAATGATACTGACCTTTCTAATGTTTTATTTCACTCCCCTTAGAGAAAGTTCTCTCTGTTTGGTTGTGGGTTTTTTTGTTTGTTTGTTTGCTTGTTGTGTTTTCTGTTTTAGTGGCCAGAAGGTATTGCTCCTTTTTCCTCACTTGGACAGTTTGTGAATGCTGCCTCCTGCTTCACGCAGGCTTTCCTCCCCAGCTTGGGCATGCTGATCACTTGGTCTTTCTGAAAGGCTGAATGTGTCCTGTGTTGAATGATAATAACTTTCCCCAAACTCTACTGTCCTCCTCAGTAGTAAAGACTTTGATTTGAAGGCTTCCTTGGTTGATATTATCTCTCTATGATCAGTCACAGGGGACAGTTTTGCTGTCAGAGAACAAAGATGGAATGGTTTAGGTAAAGTGGGCAGTTACCAATTAATCCTCTGAATTACAGATTCACAGATTGGCTGAAATCAACACATAAACATCTGCATATTATCATTATTACATACAATTACTGTTGTGTATGAAGTGACACAACAGTTTATATGTGTTTGGGATTCTAGTATTCATTTAAATCTACAGATGTCTCAGATATATAACTCAATACAAATTTCAAAGAAAAATATTTTTGCCAACATTAATATTAAGTAATAGCACTTAAATAATTGGTTTCTATTAAAAATAAAAAGAAGTGAAAAGAAAGCAAAGTGGAGAGAGCACATTTAAATCCAAGTATTTCATTTGGACATGATTAAACTACTTTGAATTTTCATGTCAGAATGATATTTTGTGTTGGAATACAATTAGGTGCAATCAAAAGTAAAATTGCAATGAATATAATTAAATACAGCCTTGTATTATATATTAATGAAAAGTCCCACACATTTGTGAATGAAAGAAAAATGTTTTGCTTTCTAAGTACCTCTGACAATTGGAGGCTTATTTTTTTTTTAGGTTAAGCAGGAGAACAAACACAAATCAATCAATTATTCACTTTATGCTACTAGGATGCTTAGATATTCAACTTGTTGATTTATTGGGAATGTATCAGTATTGTTCTCTCTCTTGAATTCAAAGTCCTTGCTTGGACACTTGAAAAAACCTATTTTCTACAAACTTCATCAAGGAGATGATCAAACATTCTTTTCTTGTAGTCTTGTGATACCTGATTTTTTTTTTCCCCTGATGAATGCTAGGAGAGAAAGATACTTCAGTGTTTTTCACTGTTTAGCCATTTTTGGCCTTTATATCACAGTGACATCTTAAATGGAAAACTGAAACTCTCAATATGGTACAAGTGTAACATGTTCTTCCAAAGTTTAAAAAATCCCAAAACCCCAACAAATTTGGTGTGGGGGTCTAGATTTTTATCTGTAATCTTCTGAGAGTTTGGAAGGGAATTTCATATAGTTTACTGGAACAATAGATGACTGAAGATCTGCATTCTGATTAATGTTGGGAAATGTAGGTCCAATGGACATGAATTATATTTCTGTAAGGAAATAACCATGCTGTTATTCTATACAAACCATTATCATTGGGGATTTAAAGGGCAGATTCTTTCTTCATTTCTTTCATTCTAATTTACTGAAATTAGGAAGGAACACACATTCCTTGAAGTCATTTTCCCAGTTTCTTGCACCACCTAACAACAATGGTAGCAATGACTTTTCACACATGATGAGAGATTGTAAAATCAGCCTGAAAAATGAGTCAGGTTTTCCAGAATAGATAATCATATCCTCTCCAAAAACAAGTCTGCTAATCACCACACTGAAGGAACTGAAATTAACAGAGGCTTTTTTTTTTTTTTTTGGGGGGGGGGGGGGGGGGGGGGGGGGAAGGGTTGCTTCTCTTTTAAATCCAGACCTATGGAAGATGTTGGAAGAATATTACCATATGCAAAACAAAAATGTTAGATGTGGAAGCTAATGTTCTTAATTCTAATCTCTAAGAATATCACATATCACTCTGGACAATGCTGGAGAAAATACAACTCCAAGAAGTGTCTTCCTAAAGGCTGTTCCCTCAGAACTTCACAAAATTTTTAGAAAACTTGAGAAAGGTTTATTACTTCACTTCATAGGCAGAGGGGGAAAAAAACCCAGTATATAACATTTTTTGTTTTCTTTCGTCTTCTTGAGCATCTATTTTTGTACATAAAACTGTTTTTAAATCTCTAATGAGAACAATATATCACTTATGGAGAATTCTACCTAAGATCGTGGAAATCTTATATTTCTGTGATTGTTTAATTTGTCAAACTGTTTGTGAAAAATTCAGCCTCAGAAATGTATCTCATACATCTTCTCTCTGGACATATCAAAGCAATGGAAGGTAATAAGGGATACGTTGCATTCATTTCTATTTTTTCCCCCTCTTTAAAGCATATGCTATGACTGGTACATAGGTCAAACAATCTTATTTTGGTTTCTTTCTGATCATTTTCTCAGACTGGGAATATAAATCAGTTTTTGTTACTTGACATAGATTACTTTTTGTTTATTCCCCTTCCCTTGGCAGCATGTTTTCTTCCCTTTATACATGCTCAAACCAAAACACTTGGTTTTATTTCTGTAGGCTTTCCTGTGAATATTAAACAGATTTATGAAGCATTTTGATTGGAATAAGTAGAGCATATCTTACTATGCAAGAATATTTTTCTACCACTTAAACGTTTCTTTTCCAAGCTCTTGTTTTAGACTCATTGATTTATACTTATGACTTGAGTGGTTTTGTTTGATTTGCGGTAATAATCTGCTTCATTTAAATATGAAGAATGGTTTGATATTAAAAAATAAAAAAATGAGCAAGAGGGAGTAAGAAGTATTCTTTGGCCAAACATTAGATAGCATTTTTCACTGTCCATGGTCCTGTGCACTTTGAATTTGAGTAGTTTTTAGACAGTGAATTAGACAGCAAACACACATGGCGAAAAAATAGTTTCATGAAATAGCAATGTGAACAGGTATTTTTGGCAACAGCATGCAAGTCCTGCTTGGGGAGGTTGAAAAGATGGTAAGACAGTGGATGAAGTGTGATCTGGGGAAATGAATCACTGGGCTGCCCTCTGTGCCTGGTTTAGGAAGACCTCCAAGCTCTCTTCGCAGTGCTGCTTTAAAAACGAGGTCTTTGGGTGAAAATCAGTGAACTGTGAAAAATGTAACTGCAAGGATTCAAAAAATTGTTATCCCCACTTCCCCCTCCCTATTTGCCTGCAGTTGTTCACCTTTGTTGTACTGGAGAGTAAGATCAGGGACAGAGGGACCTGATGCACCTACACTTGTTTAAATCATGTTTGAATTCCAGGGCACAGCATGTTCTTCAACAGCCTTCAATGCTTATCAAATCTGGATATCTTGGTACCCCCCTGAACAAATGTTGAGATGATAAGAGGATTAACAGCTCTCCCAGCCATATTAGTTACCATAAGACATTAAGGTTCATTATATTTGCTATTTGTTCATATTTTTTGAAGAATTCTGTAGTATGGGCCTTTGCAGGAATGGGAACCATTGGTAAGCTGGTGTTGGTTGCAGCCAATATCCCTTTTGTACTCTCACCTGAAGTGAGGGAGCTGTATTATTGTAACAGGCTTTGACTTATCTGAGCTTTGTTTTTTTAATATTGTTTCTAGTGTAATATAAAAAATCTTGTGTATATTCTTACCCTAGAAAAGCCCTTTTCTACCTCACCCTAAGTATAAAATTAGACATAGATTAGGTCTGAGTCATATATGGATAAACATGACTCTGAAAATCCTCCTACTGCATCATGCAAACTTAAGTGAAAGGCAGAGAAGAATTTTAAATGAAGTTTATTTAACCTGCTGATAGATAGTGCTGATACACAGAGTGAAAATAATCATCCATGGTTTGGTGTGAATTGTTAATCCTGGAAATTTTTGTTTTCGAAAGGAAACACACTTTCACTTGCTTCATTATGTTGCATATAAATGAAAAGTAGGCAGCAGATAAATATCTGTTGTCATTACAAAGAAAGCTGTTGTAGCATTTACAAGGAATTCTGATAACTTGTGTTTACTTTTTTATTATTGCTTGCACATCTCAAGCAGAGCAAAATTATTCATTGTGGATTATATCGTTTGTTTCCATTAGCACATGAATCAAAGGAAGTTCAGCTCAGTGAAACAAAGGGAAAAAAGAATGTCAGTATATCTGTCCATGATTAATTTAAACAATAAGTTGTTGAGTGTCCAAAAATACATTTTAATGTCGAACATGAAGGGAGGTAATGAGTAATGCTGCTATCTTCAAACAGTGGCAGTAGCTCTGAGATTGCTCATAGCACCAAATGAAAATGTTGCAGCTGTTTGAAAAGAGGTCAGGGTTTAAGTTCAGTGGGGGAAGGCAGGAAAGAAAATGATACGTGATAAGGGCACATAAATGATTGATTGCAGTCATATGAAATCAGATGTCACAGGGATCAGCAAGTGTCTGTAGCAGAAAGGCTTCACACATTGGTTTTACAAATATTCATTGGTAAAACAGAAACTGTTTAGAGCCATGTACATTATCCAGACTGCACTTTAACTGTGCTGTGGATGTAGAGAAACCAGGGAACACATCCAGGCTTGGTCCTGGAAGGGTTATTAGCAGGGTTGGAAGCGCTGTGGCAATGCATCTGTCCACCTCTTTGAGCACAGTCACCTCTTGTACAAAATGTCACCGCATTGATCTTGTCCCCTGTGCAAGCCAGCACATCTTTGTACAAATCATGATTCTGGAAACAACTCTAATGACAATTCCAGACTGTGCAAGGCATTGCAGGCTCACAGATGCTGCACCCAGCTCCAGGCTCAGCACAGGGATCTATGGGGGTAAATGCACATTCTGTGCTGCACAGGGTGACCTGCACCTGTGTTTTATTGGAGACATCTTCCTGCTCCTAAAGGAACCCAGAGCCCTCTTTGTTCAGAAAGAGGTAACTTCAACAAATTTCTCAGTTTTTGAAGAAGTAGAACTTTCTGTTGGCTTTCTTTTTCCTCTTGAGCTTTACATTTTCCAAAACCCAAACTTTTTTCTGCAAAAAAAGCTATTCAAGCCTCAGATCACGACTAGATGAAATCCATTTCCTTCAGCCCTATATATTTTGGGCCTGCTTTTAAGTCACTGGAAAAATCTACTGACTTGAGCAAATAAATACTAAAAAAAAAAAAAAAAAAAAAAAAAAAAAAAAAAAAAAAAAAAAAAAAAAAAAAAAAAAATAGTTGTAGGTGATTTCTTCCTGACCTGGAAGTGAATAATTTCTGCATCCAGCTATGGCTGAGCAGGAATTCTCTTACTAAGGCAAGTGAAAGTGCCCTGTGCACATGGACTGCAAAGCCCTCTGACCTTGGCAGCACTGCAGGAGTGCCAGCAGTCTGAGGGCAGTGGGATGTGTGTGAAGAGAATTCAAGCCTCTCCTACTCCCAGAAGGCTCACATGCCTCAGTTCGATGGTTTCTGGTGGTTGTGCTGCCTGCTCTCACAGACCCCAGCCCGTGTCAGCTGGGGACAGGGCAGCAGAGGGGCTGCTCAGCCCTGCTCAGCCCTTGCTGCCGTGTTTCCCCTTTCCCCTGCAGTGCTGCCTGAGCTGCACACGCCCTGCAGGCTGCAGCCTGCCCTCCTGCATGGCATCACCGATTGAGAACCCCTCCTCAGAGGCTGCTCCTCTGCTGCCAGCCCCCGGGACAGTGAGGGTCACCACCCCTGGGATCAGCTGCTGGCAGAGTGCCTCCCTAAACCAGACCCAAAACTGTGCTTCTAACGAGAGTGAATGCTGCTGAGGGTTCCCACCCGGCATACTCAGCTAGCTGAGAGAGCAGTCAGGAGGGTAAATAATTTCATATGGATGAGGATGTCTGGAGAGTGTACCTCCAGGGAACTGCAAGAGCCTAAACTTACCTGCAGCCAGTAAACTCTGAGATGAGGCTCCAAAACCAGCACTGCTTCAGTGACTGGCTGTTGTCCACTTCTGTGAGGTATTTGTGCTCACATATACACACTTATATGTATATGTTCACGTAAGTGTGTATATGATATATATTGGATATATATTTCTGGATTTATATATTGGATATATATTTCTGGATTGCATATATTGTATCTGTAGCTTTTATAAAATGAAATAGTGATACAGTTTTAGAAGCTTTTTTTACAAATATAACTATTTGCAGCACTGAACTCAAAAGGGAAGTAGACTTTATTTTAATTTGACTCCATTGCATTATTTTATAATATAGGATATATATTTTATAATAATATTTTATAATATAGGGTAGTCCAAGGTCAAAGTTTGTCCAAGTTGCCCTGGTGAAACTGAACTGTCAAATTGTTTCAGTGATAAAATCAGTCAGATAAAAATCAGATAAAATCAGATAAAATCTCAGACAAAATTATCTGAGGTGAGTGAATAGGATGCAAACTTCTGCAAGTCAGTACAGAGAAAGGCTCATTACCTGGTAAGGTCAGTCTTGCTGCTCTTTTTATAAAAGAATCCCGGGCCTCAGTCCTTTGTTTTCTGCCTCTTGTGTGATTGGTTTTTACCAGTGATAAATAAATGTGACGTGACTAAATCATTGTGATAGAATATTCTATTTTACTGTAATATGGGGTGTAATTTTCAAATACAGAATTTTGAACACAATCATTTACATCCTTTCACTTACTCCAAAATAAAATTCTGTATCAAAGTATGTTTTACAAGCTTTGAAATGAAAAATGAAAGTGTACAAAGCTGTGCTTTTGTAAATTCTGCTGCACCTTTCAAGGACCTGCTGGCAAAATTGACCGGGGATTTAGGTTTCTTTAGCTTTGAATTCCATCCTAGAGAAGGAATCTTCTGCCATCCCTATTTCTGCAGCCTTTGGCTGTGATCTTATCTCTCGCCTTCCTGTGCAGTGATGTCCTTGGCACTGTGGGGTGTGAACATAATAAAAGAAACAATTCCTGCCACTGTAATTGATGTTGGGATTACCCATCACTGCAGTCTATCCATGTGCAAATGTGTGCCACTCTTTAGAACATTAAAGTTTACAGAGTCAAGTACCCAAATATTTACAGGAAAAATAGGCCAAGACCAAACTAGTCATCACTCTGATCCTTTCCATGCAGTATTTCTGAAGGCTTTTAATTGGATGAAATTTAGTCCCTTTCTTAACTCTTTGCTCTCCCTTTCTGGAGGTATGTTCAGTCTAAAAAGACAATAATTATTCCCAAAGCATGAGTTGCCATAAATAAATACTGAAACATTCACTGTGCTTGCACCTGCTCTTTTTATCAATAGTACTGTAAATATTATCCATAGGAAGCAGTAAATACAGGAGTAGCCTGGCTTCCTGACTGACTTTACATTGAAGTAGGTGCTGTTGGATATAGCAGGGAATCAAGAGACCCACTGCCGCCAGAGGAATTAGCCAAGGAAATCTGTTAGGAGAATGAAATAAAAAATTGTCCTCTGTTCCTTTAACATTAAGGATATCTTTTCTGTCTGGAAATGGAATGTTCTGCTGCAGTAAAAGGAATAGTTTGGATATTTCCCAGCACACACACTTGCATTGTCGGTTGTCATTATTAATGGACTAGGTTATCTCCAGAAGCTGCAGAAGGTAGGACAAACAATGGATTTGACATTTAGTCACGTTTCCTTTTGCTTAATTTTTTTGGGGATTTCATAAGTGTTTGAGTTAAATGCTCTTCTATTTTACTGCTGGATATCTAGTGAGTGTTGAGGGACTATTACATATCTAGGTAGGTAATCAGGTGTTTAGCAAAGTTTCCAGAAGAAACCAGTTGTCTTTATCAACTTCAGAACCATTTCTATTGGAATTTGATTAATGATGTTTTTCTTAAAAAAAAAACAAAAACCCCCATATTTTCATCCAGAGAGATTTAAAATCTCTAATATTGCACTTGTAGATGGCAAAATGAAGTACACAAAGGTTTTAAGCATTGCCTGGAAACAATCTTTGATGATTGTTAAGGATCATTGCAGTGCCCTTTCACTTCTAGAAAACCTCAGTGAATGGAAACTGGCTTCAGATTTTCTAAATATATAAATTAATATCAGCAAAGGTGTATATGCTTTGATAAATTCAGGATTCCATCTGGACAGTGATAAGAGGTCTTAGTCTTTTCTGCAGAGATTTAACTAAACATTATGCTAATATTTATCTCAGATGGTGGCTGGAAATCTCATGTATTTATTCCCACAGCTGTATTTAAACTACTGTGCTTATTTTACAGTGTGATCAAGAGAAAGCAGAGAAGTGCAAGGATGTTAGCTAAATTTGTTATGCAGAAAACATAATACAAAATAATCCTTGAAAACAGCTGGATGTAAAATTCAAAAACCCTGCCTAAGCTTAGGAAACCGTAAATGTTTTGAAATTCATGAATTTCCAGCTATGGTGTTCTGTAACTTGGAAACAAACAGCAGCACCAGTATAGCAATCAAGAAAAATAAAATGCTTATGAGGTCCATGGAAGACAGACACTCTGCTGCGCTGTTTATAACCATGACTTTGATTTTTTTGAATCAGCCCTCAAATTACTGTAGCAAATTAAGGGATTGTTTCCTACACATAGTTCACTTTGAACAGTAGTCATTCTCCAACTGTAGAATAAAGGGTTTTTTTAATATATATATATAAATATATATATATATTTATATAAAATCCCTGAAATGGAGAAATTTACCCATATGTATGCACAGCTGAGCCAAATAGATTGTACAGTGTAGAACTTCTAGTAGGTGAGCACTTCTTAATGATGCCATGTTCTGCTGACTTTGGCTGTTGCCTTTCTTAGTTTGTAGCCCCTCCATCTTTGAAATGTGAGGGACGTATGAAATTTGAGAGCAATTAATCCAAATTCTATAGAACTGCTCAAGTGTGCATTTTTTACATGATGCAGCCCCTATTTAATAAATCCATGGAATCAGGCTTTTTTTCTTACAGAGGTAGAAACTTCTAGAACCTCTTACAGAGGTTTTCCTTTGTGATGGAAGAAAAACACCTACAATTGGCCTGGTCTCCTTCTCATCTTTTGGCACAGGTGACAGCAACATTTCAGCATCAGGTGAATTTAAGCTTTTTGAGCCATGCCCTTGTGAGAGGAGCTGTGGTGGAGATCCCCAGTGAGCCCTGGGGGAGCTCTGCCAGCTGCTCACAGTCTGCACCAACCGTGCCTGAACTTGGGATTTTTGTTGTAAGATATTTCTAGCAATGCTTCCCTTTGCACTTTGATATAACAGCTTTAGTCAGAGAAGTTAATTAGCCATAAAATGCCATTTCTTATCTGATAGCTTTCATGCAAAGATTTCTTTGCATCCTTGGCATTCCATATGCTTTTCTACTTTTTTTTTAATGTACGGTGCAACTTAAACTGGGTTCCTGGCATTTCAGATGAATTTTCACTCTCTTTTTACACTTTATTTTCATATTCTGTATTTTCTATAAAATCTACAAGAAACTGCACTACCTTCTTTATTAAAAAGTAACTTCTGCAGATGAAGAGCAGCTTTAACCCATCACCAGTTCCTTGAATTATACATTCTCCATCCCTTTGCCCTCTTTTAATCAAATTAAATTGGTAAATATATGAGTCAAAGGACAGTTTGAACCTTCTGTTCTTTTCTTGAAATGGGGGAATGTCATCTCCTATTCTCTGTTAGGCCTACAAATCTTTTCTCATTTTCTCCAACTGACCTTTTCCAGTCTGTATTATCTAAGCTGAACAAGAGAATCATTTAAAGTCCATGAGCTAAAGCACTGGGAGAATTATGTCACTGTTCTCTTTGCTAACAATGCTGTATCAGAACATTTTAACAAAATGTGAAAAATGGTCACAGGACATTTTAGTTTTTGAGTTTTTATCTGCTGCCAACCTCCTGCATGTATGGCAAGGTGAATACAGTGTGCAGGATATTTGCTAAAAGCATCAGTCCAAAACTACATCCTAGTCAGGTTGGGATCATTCAAACTTATAAAATACTGAAAACCAGAGATTCTAAAAGATTTTTTTTGTAAACTGACCACATGGGAAGATGTAGTGCTAGTACATTTTTCTGTGCTTTAGATAAGATTCAAAGGTTATTTCTACTGTGCCTTATTTGTACCTCTGTCTAAACTCTAAATTGAAAACTATATTTGAAGTTAGATAATATATTAGCCATTTTTTCCTACTACATTTACATTGTAAAATAAGGTATCAGATTTTTCTTTTTCCAGATTATAGAGAATTATAAGAATCAGAATGAGGTTACATGAACGTTGATATATAATGTAATCTGCCATCTTTGAGAGAAGAAATACACATATGATGGATGGTTTTGCTTTCTGCATTGAAACTCTACTTTTTAGTACAAAATACTTCAGTATTACAGGTCAAGATCAGACTGTAGAAACACTGGAATAATTCTGTTCCTCATTTGATAAAGAAATGGAAATTTTTTCCTTTTAGCTTGACACAGTCACTAGACTTTTTTCCTTAAAGCTTCACAGATACAATTTTTGGTGTCAATATAACCACTCTGTAATATTATATTGATGCTAATTTATTAAAGTACTAACCATGGGCTTATTTTAAATGTAATGTATAATTTTGTGGCAAACCTTTTAGCGGGCCTGTAAATTGACATATCCTGCAATCAGCAGCTCAGAAACAATAGTTTTCAATCAATCAGTGGAAAACCCACTCTTGTAATACATATACAGTTCCCCAGAGAATGGCTGAGCTTCATAATTCAAACATGCATTTTCCCCTTGTGAGTCATAATAGAGCAGCGACCATTTGGAGCCCTTTAAAACAGCAAAATAAAAGGAGTTCAACACTGAAAAGAAAAAACTGCCAAAAAAAGCTGGAAACAATTTCACAATGATGCTCTTTCCATGCAATAAATACTCAAACTTCAGCTCAGACCTTTCTATTAAGCAGATGTTGTTACTGGCATGGCTCGCTACTCTCTGAAAGAATTGGTGCACTTTCAACAAGATTTGTACCTTGTAACTACAATAAGTGCATTAGTGGGAAAAGATGGCAGAATTCATCATGTCCAAAATATAATGCCCTACATTTGTGTAACCATTACAGGAATATTTGCTCCAAAGTCAGTGTTGTTTCTTTACTTGGACTTCTCCTCTGCATCGTTCCTCAGTGCCAGTTTCATATTTTAAACATTACCTTAGGAAGAAGACTCTAATATAAGATTAATGAAATTATGCATAATCAGACAAAAAGAAATATTCTTTTTCACCCTCTGACTTTTATGTCTATATTTCATTTCTGGTAAAGATTTTCCCAGACACCACACAGTAACAATTAGCTGTGCAATAGTTCAAGCAGAAATTGCTGTATTTTCATCCCTTCTTGACATTCAGTAGCCTATTATTACCAAAGTTAGTAAGATTTATCCTATTGCACAAGGATGGGATATGCCCAAAACACCAATATGGGTTTAGATGGACTTTCATTATATGTAGAAGTTTAATTTTTTTAGTCTATTTCACTGACAATTGAAATATTTTTTGTCAAATGCCAGAGTAGAACAATTAATCTTTGTGTTTGGAGTAAATGAAGGTTTGCTGACGATTTCTTTTTACAATACCTGGTAACAACTACCTTGAATTTGCACTGTGCACTCTTGGATGTTGCACAAACACTTTAGGAGCAGTTAGACTTTTTTATCTTGTCCAGGAAGAAGGAACATTTTAAAGCTGCAGGACAATCCCAGTGTCTTTAAAATCTGGCCCTAACCATTTAAGAAAAATTTCTTCTATCTCCTTTTTTTTTATTCCAGGAATGATCAGCTGTTCAGGGTTCTGTTTGGAGAGAGGAATGCGCTTGTTATACACTTAGGCTGTTCAGGTCAATGAAAAGGCATGTATTACCTCAGAACCCTTCTGTGAGTTACATTGTAATGCTCTTCCAACCTTGGTACAGCATGATGAGTAAAGCTGCTCAGGCAAGGGCAGTGAAAAGGAGAGTTAAAACCTCCCTCATGGCAGCACCAAAGGAATAAATAGAAAGTCAATGAGGTGAGAAGTAAATATTTATAAATTTGAACTCTTGGCTTGTCTTGGTAGAATTAATAGCACAAATGTTGGTGCACAATGATCCACACAAAGCACTAAGATTGTGGCCTCCATCAGGAGCAAAGTCTGAACCCAGGGGTTTGGAGGGGTAATCAGGGGGGTCATTCACACATTTGTTCCTTTCATCTCGGCCTTAGCAGCACCACTCTCTACAATTCACCCCAAGGATATGGGTGAGCTGCTCTCCTGCTTGGTACTTTATGTTCCATGAGTGTTTTATTTGTAATCACAGTGTTGAGAGACACACCCATGGGCTCTGAAAGGTGAGCAGCACAACTGAGAACTGTGCCCAGCTTTGGCCCAGAGCTGCCCTCTGCTCTGCAGGCACTGCTGGGCTGATGTAGCTGAGAGAGCCAAAGCACCTCTGTGCTCAGGGGGTTTGATTTCTGCTGCTTGGGCTATGAACCAATGGGCTTCCCTTTCTGGCACCCTACGAGGGGTTATTGAAATAATTTCTAGCTGTTTATGATTGTTTACACCTGGAATCATATATATTTTTTTGTTGCTGATAATAAAATGAGTGTTCCTGAAGGTTCAAAATACTTTATAAGACTCCTCATTAATTTTTTGCAGTGTGAATACTTGCATTAAGAGCATTTTAACTAATTATTTATCTCTGGTTCAAGTAGTAGTTGCTCTAATCGAAACTGAGCTTCCAGAATGTTGAAAACTAAATGTTAAAGACTCAAAAAAGAGATGACCAAAAAACCCCCTGGATTATTTTTACATACATCATAATTTAGAGTAACATGAATTTGAAATTTTTTTCACTGCAAAAGTTTTTGGTGACACAGCTAATGAGTTCACACAGCTCAGCTGAGCAGGATTTTTCAGAATGGTAGTAAGGAATTAATACCCAGATTTGTAAAAATGTTATTCATTTACTGTCAGACTGTCTATAGCCAGATATGTATTTTGAAACAAGAAAATCTGTGTGAAAAAATGAACCTTTCACTTCGGGTTGCAAGTGCCTCCATGAAGGACACAGCTAGCAAGACCTATTTAAAACAAATCTGGAGAGAAACTAGGTCTGATTTTTTTTGTTAAAACTTTTGATTTCAGAGCAGCTGTTTTTGTACTATATGCTAGATGGACCTTCTTTCACAGGGCCCTTTCCTTTTGCTTAAGTGATGAGAAAACATAACATATGAAGGCAGATGTCCTGCAGGGTTCTCTGGAGTAACAAACTCCAGTTTGTAGCAGTGACAAGCTGCTCTGAGTTTTGCAGTGTCTTGGGGTAGGAGTTGTGCTGACCACCAGGATAAGGAGGCTGAAAACACCATCCTGTCCTTATTCTGGCTTAACACCCAGTGTTTGAATTACACTGCATAGGATTTCTTTATTTTGGTTGCTGTTCCTACTACAGCAGCATGCTTTGAAGCTTATTTGGTCATCTATTTATTAACCTCTAACTTCTTTTATTTTTTTTTTTTTTTAAGAATTATAAACAAGGCAGAGCTCTGTGTCCTCTGTGCACTGAGAGCACTGGCATAGCTTGAGGTCTGCCAGAAGAATCAGTTATGAAATGGCAAACCCTGGGTCCCTGCCAATCTAGAAACAGACTGGGCAGTTTGCTATTTCTGACAAAATGTGTGCAATTTTAAATGACAAAAAATTCAGGGGTTTTCCCTCAGTGTTTTTGCAACAGCAGGTGACATGTTGACATTAGAAATAATAGGCAGTGTGATTCTTAGGGCAGTGCTCTGCAGCACAAGCCAAATTCTTCATCACCAATGACAAAAAAGATTTATATATGTAAGATTTATATATTTGAACCAATGCTTCCCTATGATACTATTCTGATAATGTCATATTTTGATATAAATATTCTTCTTAGCATTTTCTAGCATTTATGATGAGTCTATCAATAGTGAGACAGTATTTAAAATTATTGCAACAATTTATGCAAAGCAAAATTTCTACCTCTGTACAACTGGATTGGATACCCTACATAAAAAATTCACTCTATTCCTTTTTTTTTTATATTTTTTTTTTTTTTATTTATTCTTTCCCCAGTAGTCAAGATGAATAGTTGGTTGTTAAATTCTCTGCCTGGGATATTAACACAGCAAAAGGTCTGAGCAGGGCACCGGGCTGAAGAGTTGGTTAAACTGATTAAATAAATTAGCTGACACCCGTGAGAGATACCAAGACAAAAGTCACGTATGTGTGTGTGTGTCTGTGTGTGAGCTCAGTGCCAGCTGCAGTGGTGGTGCCAGTCTCACACTTTGCTGAGATAGGGACTGTGATCACACTTGTGCAGCCCTGCGGCGAGCACAGGCCAGGCTGGTGCCTCTGAATCCCTGCTGGGTTCCATAGCTCATGCTGAGAGTGAGGACCCTGTGCTGTGGAGACCTGGGGGCTGGAAATCCTGGAAGCCACCCCCTAGCAAAGAGCTGCACCTCAGAGGGAACAAACAGGACACAGATAAAGGGAGTGACTGCCTTCAGAGCCTGCCAGTGAGCCCCAGGGGTGTTCCAACAGGGAGTTCTCACGTGCAGAGCTGTGTGTGTCACTGCTCAGCCAAGGCACAGCCGTCCCCATCTGCAATGCCCCCAGTGCCTGGCGCAAGGGCGGCCTCTGTATTTAGAGAGGTGTTGCCCGAAGTTTGAGCTCTCATGTTTTTCAGACTCTGTGCTGCCCAGGGGTGCAGCTCTGAGCCTCATATTGAGTGTCAGTCAGCTCTGCACAGAGCAGGGACACAAAACAAATCCTTTTCCTGCTGAACACCAAGGACAACTTTCAGCCCCAAAAGCACAAACAAGGGTGGCTGGAGGGAGGAACAAGAAGGATGGGACCTCACAACCTGGAGCTGTAACTGGGCAATTAAACACCAATGTGCAAATGGATCAAAACCCATAAAAATGTGCGACCACGTGACCGTTTGTCCATTTTGTGACCATTTTGGGTTCACCTTGGGTGTAGCCCTGGTCAGGCCCTGTCCTGCCCAAGGTGTATCCTAAGACTTTTCAATAAATATCTATTTCATTTTCTAGCTCTGTCCAGTCTCTGTTTCAGGTCAGCCTTCCCAAGGCCTCAGAGGCACTGCTCCCCTTGTGCTTCACCCTTGTAGGCTGATTGGAAATAAAAGAAGGGAAAACCATGATAATGTGGAACACTGTTGGTTTGGGTTTTGTTTTATTGGGGTTTTTTTTGAGACCAATAGAGATAATTAACTGAACAAAACAGTGGTTCTTTGAATTCTGAGCAAGTGGTTTTTAAAGAAGATAATTTGTACACTCTTAATTATGTCAAGTTTGCATTAAGCAATATCATCCTGGAGCCTGCCAAGTTAAAAACAACTAAATGATCTTAAGACTCAGCAAATGCTTCTTGCTTTCCAACTGGCACAGTTCGAGTTTTATAGCAATTATATAAATGACAGCAATTTTGTTTAAAAACAATAGTATGAACAATGATTTCTAAGTTTATAGTCTATTGAATATTCCTCAGCCCTAACCACTTTTGAAGGAAATAGCTTCTTAACATGATATAAATTTGCAGATGGAAAATGGTAATAAAACTGCTGATAAAATTTTGGGGTTATAAGCTGAGGAGCTTATAAAACTATGTAGTTAGGCTTATTTTCTTTAAATAACTTAATTGTTAATTTCATGAATACAATTTTGATGACTTTGAGCTTTGTAATGTTAATCAAATGATTTTGCTGTGGTATCTTGAATGGTTTAGCATTTTTAAGTATAAAATGAAGTTTGAAAGAACCTCAAGGGTTTATTACAACAGACTCCTGCATTACAACCGAGCAGTTTTCCTCAGAGATATTCATCCTGTCCTTTACCTGTGAAGGCTTTAGAACTACATAATCAGCTCCACAATGCATTTGTAATATCTACCCTGAATCCTCAATTCCCCCCCACTCAAAGTGACAAATATTGCTGTATTATTTTATTATTTTGTTGCATTATTATTTTTTATTATTTAATTATTATTATTTTGTTGTATGAATGTGTGATCAAATTCATCCATAGTTTTAATAAATATTTCAGTGCTAGTAAGACTTGGAGCACAATGCCTGTTTCCTGATAGTTTGTAAATAAAGTAATTTTTCTATATTGTTAATTATCCTTTATTTTTTTGGTGAATGACTTCATGCATATTAAGTTCTTTTTGCTCACAAATATTTGAGGGTCTGAAGTTGTCAGGAATGATGTTTCAAACAATATGAGGAAGTACAGAGGTACATCTTGCAGCCTGCTGGTCTTTGCTGATGACAGCACTGGTTCATTTACTGTTTTTCTCTGATCCATGAGGAATTCATTAAGTATCCAAAAAAGTGTAGTTGTGTGTCCTGAATGTGCCTTCAAATCTTCAAAACCCTTCAAATCTTCAACAGCCTTTTTTCCCATGTGTATAAAATCATCAACACATGTTTTCAAGGGTAATATTTTAAAAAAACACCTAGACAGTTTGAATGTATAAATTTCACAGCCAGCAAATTTAAGTTCTGGAATGTAGCATGGCTGATTTTTTGAGCTTTGCTTACCTTTCTAAGGAAAGGGAACTTATGTATTCTTATTTTCCCACTGCAGCACAAGTGTCCAGCTTAATAAATATGTTTCAGTGTAAAAAGAAATTGGAATTTTATTACAATGAATATTTGAAAGATGCAGAAAAAGCACTCAGAAATCAGCCAGTGTAGTCAGTAACAGTACAATGTTCTCTATTACTCTTGAACTCAAAAATCTGAGATTACCCAGCTCCAGAAAGGTCAATTTATTTGCAAAGAAAATTCTTCTGTTTTAGCTCTGGGTCACACGAGATCTTTTTTGATTTTGAGGCAAGGCTTCTGCTTCTGAATCACCTAAGATTGCTCTGTTTCATTAATGGTGCAAACAATAACCACACTGCTGTTATTAATCATTAGCCGTGGCATAGACAGAATTTGGCAAACTGCAGATATCTTTGTGTGCTGGAAGTCTGTGGCCCCTGGAACAGTCTTCACTGGAGAGTTGTCACAGAGGGGAATGCTGTCATCAGCCTCCAAGCAAGGCTCTCACTCGCTGTCTCAAGTGAAGCTTGGCATAATTGTGAATAGGTCCTTTATTCTTTTTCTATTCTCCCTTGGTACATAGACATTCTCTCTGCCTGTCTCTTCTATATTTCTATCAAGAGGTAGAAAATGAACTGTGTTAGAAAACAAGTGGAGGCTGACAGGTAGCAGATGAATGCCAGACAAGTACCCTATTTTTGCGTTATAGCTGAGCTTCAAAACCCATCAGCATTGTGCCAGTCTTTTCTGGGAATGAAACATTTACTAGTTTAGAAGTTTAGACATTGTTGTATGGGCACAACTGCACTCACAAATGCTTAAAGACTATTATTTGATTTAAGAATTTAAGTTGGAAATACATATGAAATATTAATTAAGAAGCCCTGTGTGTAACTGCAGTGTAACTGGATCCTCTCTGATGAAGTTTTTTTCCCTGCACATTTCTGGTGTCGAACCAGTGTGTGATGACAATGATTTTTATCATTCTCATCATCAGCAAAACACCTTCCCTGATATTGTTTCCTTTGACTTGCATTGAATGCAAAGTTCTAACAGTAACTACTTCATCACTAACTGTGTTCTGATCTTTGAAGCCTAATTAGGAAAATGGGATTATTAAAAACTTCCACTCTGAAGAGCTGTAAAAGGAGAGTCACAACTCACAGCCTTCTTTTAACTTGCAGTGTAATGGAAAATGCCATTAACAGTCACCTGCTGGGGCTCACATGCCACCACAGCCAAATCTCTGGGTTCTTCAACATTAACCCAAACTTTAACAAATTTGTTCTTGCCAAAGGCTGGGCCATCACCATTTCAGGATCAAACAGGAAATTTGCTGGTTCACTGCAGCACCAGGGACAGTGCTGGGCTTTCTAGGGAGAGAAAAAAATGTAAAGTGGAGGCATTTGCTATTACTGAACATACAGAATGAGGCATTTTAGAACCAAGCCAGGACATCTGTTATTACATGCAGTCTAGGTGGTAATTGGATCTAAACTCAAATAAATGCTCTCAAGCCAAGTATTGCTGCAGAAGCTCACGTCTGCTCTGACAGTAATGGTGATGATTTGTGTACATAAAGTTGAGTATAAGTAACTAAACTAGAAGAGAAATCTTGATGAATGGCTTTTGACACTGATTTTTAAATTATAATGAAGAGATTTCCTCTCCAAAATGGCTAATGGAATCGCATCTTAATCAGATAGAGTCCCTGCATGGAGTTTTCACTGTGAGAGCCTGCATCACTGCTTCGTGCTGTTTCTCTTCTGCTCTTAAGTCATTGCTAAGGACATTAGGACTAACATCCTAGCAATTTTATTTTATTAAAATAATTTTTTCATTTAAAAATTCAGATTAAAAATAGAGAAAGTTGACAAGACATTAGAGGTGTAGCAGAGGTTTTAAGAGCCAAGTACACTTGACGTCTACAGTTCAAGTAGACCAAAGCCCAGATGTTGCCATTTTTTCTTAAAATTTAATTACATTTCTTATATTTTAAAATGTCATTATTATAACAGAGAAATTTTGTTCAAAAGTATCTGTCAATTCTAAGACGTGTTGTTAGAAAAAGAAGGTGAAAAAATTCTGAAAAAGAAATGCACATGTTCGTAAAAGATCTAAAAAAAAATCTTTCACTTTCCAAAAAAAAAATAAATTTCTGAATTGCTTTTCTCTGTGTGATTTTGTCAGAATCATCCCTTCCAAGAGCACTTGCTTTGGACAAATAGCAGTTTTCCAAGAGAAGAATATCTGCACTTTATCCATATCACTTTAAGTGTTTTTTTCTTGTTTTAAAGATGTTTGAGTTCAGTGCTTGCTGAAAGGTGGGGAGGGTTTCTCTCTGCTCTGTTTGCCCTGCTGAGTATTTTCCTTTTCTCAGCAACCAGCACAGCTCAGAGTAGAAGCCAGAACATTGGCCTGCATGGACAGCTGGCTCACTTTGTGACTCAGTTTTGTGAAGATCTTTTTAAAGGTTGAGGTTTACTTGGGAAGACATAACTAAGCTCATTCCAGTGAGGTTTGTAGTAGATATTACAGAGATTGTGAGGCAAAATCACTGTTCTCATGATTCTACATAACAATTGTGTTTCACAATCTAACCTATACCAGTGGCACGATTTATAATAGAGTACATGGATTATTTGTTCTCTTTGAAATGAAATCTCTGCTCATGGGTGGGGGTTGATGATGATGGTAAGAGTGTTTGCACTGTAAGGCACCATGGCAGGAAGGGTTTCATCAAGAGACAGATTTTGCACCATTTACAGAAAACAATTATACTCTGATTTTCTAGAAAATTGTTCTGTAGCTGTATCCTCTGGGTAAAGAGTCCCTCCCTGCAGTTTTTAACTATTTTGAATCATCCTTATCACAGAATCTCTGTTACAGTATTACACAACTTAAGATTTGTTTCTGATCAGACTGGGTTTCATTTATGAGCTGATTTCAGTGTTTGAATCAAGCCTTTGACTGGTAGGAAGTAACTCAAGCTCTAGGGGAAAAATGTAAATATGTTCTTACTAGAACCTAATCCTGCATGGAGAAGGAAGAGATACACTCATTATTAACAGGTGCTGTGCCTTTTGTCTGGGTTGAGCAAACAGCTTAAAGCCTAGAGATAGGACCATTCTTGTATAAAGAAAGCAAATAAAACTGAACATAAAACTGCAGTATTTTTTTTATATTAATTTTTTTAAGTGGATGGTTAGTACTCAATCAGACTTTTTCATTTATAATACCTATTTAAAATGTGCATTTATATTATATTTAATTTATCTCCTGCTTGCACACATATAATGATCTGGTACTTAGTAACAGCCTGTGGTGGGCTGACCCTGGCTGGATTCCAGGTGCTCACCAAGGCTTTTCTATTCCCCCCACCTCATTCATCTACACAGGGGAGAAAATATACAAAAGATTCCTGGGCGGAGGTAAGGACAGGGAGAGATCAGTCACTCCTTACCAAGAGAGAAAAAAGAGTTGACTTGGGGACAAATGAATTTAAGTTATTTCCAATCACATCAGAGAAGGATAACGAGGAACAAAATCAAACCGTAAAAATCTTCCCCCTGCCCTTCCCTTCCTGCTGGGCTCAACTTTATTCCAAGTTTTCCCTCCCTGCTCCTCCCCATGAACACAGGGGAACAGGGAATGGGGGCTGCAGTCAGTTCCCCAGTCCATCACATGCTGTCCCTGCTGCTCCTTCCTCCTCCTCACACCCTTCCCCTGCTCCACCGTGGGAGGCAGTCCTACGTGAGCTTCTCCCACCGGGGTCCTTCCAACATGAGAGATTCCATCGTTTGAATCACATAAAAATGGCAGCATTGTAGCTTTAGGGCTTGGAAAAGCTTTGGAAGAGATATTCCAGATGTTCCAAAAGTTAGGCTTTTAGGTTTTTGCTAATATTAGATTTTCAATTGTCAGGTGGCTTGGATTGCTCAGTAGGAGAGGTAAGACACATGCCCACAGTCATATGAGTGTTCCCAAGGAGTATTATCATTTTCTTTTGTTCTAGACAAGTTTGCTGTGTCACTTCTACTGTCTGCCATTGTCCTGGAACCATGAACCACAGCACATTAGCAAAATTATTGTTTTATTTAGGACTAGTAAATAAGAATGTTTTTATGGGTGCTTATACTTAAGGACATTTTAGTATGTAGTTAAATGCAAAATAAAAATAAAAAAAATTCTACAGATGGTCTAATTCTCCCTTCATTAACCGACTTTTTTGAAGGTGAGGAGCAGTATTATGTGTCTGGATGTGAGAGTCCAGCAGGAATTTAATCACTGGAGTTCAGGGCTGTACAGATCTAATCACTGCAAAAGAGATCTTGCATGATGCCCCCTACAAATAGTGCCAATGAAATGGCAAATGCTGTTGAGCTGAGGTTGAAATAAAGGAGTTAACAAAGTTAGGACCTCAGTATCTTCTATTTTACATCTCATTGATCTGGAAGAGTCTTTGCTGTAGCAAGATGAGCTTAGGGGCATGAGACTAAGCATGTGGCATCATCATTGCAGTAATTACTCATCAGTTATGAACATAATATAGACATTCAAGCTTTCTTCCTCAGTTGTGTCACTGAATTGCTGCACATTAATGCCTCATCTCTCTGTTTTTGTGTATCTCCATCTTTTATAATATAATTACATTTTATAACAAAATATTCTGAGATTCTTTGAAAATGCATGCAATTTTTCCTTTGTAGAATTATGTGTAAGGTGCAAAGTGCTGCTGCAGTGCTTAGTAAACTGGATCTGCAGCAAACAGTATGAAATACGCCTTGGAGAATCCTAATTAATTTAGAACTACAGTAAACAAATGGCTTGTCACTTTCAGTTTATATAAGTATAAAAAAAAGTGGAAGTTGGGGTTAGAAACACTCACAAGAACATATGCTTAACAAACCACAGTAAGCAGAACAAACCAGAGAAAGTCTAAGCAGCAGCAGAGATAACCCTGGCACCATTAGCAGATTGTATGGCTGCGATCCAGAATGCAAACAGAAGATTGTTCAAACAAGTCATTCATATATTTAATTAACTATGGCACAGTGTTCCAATCATGAGAGGTTATTTTAATATCGTGCAAATGCCATACTAACCACATGTTCACCCCTGCTCTTCTGAGATAACAGCAAAACTCCCACTGCCTAAAACAGGAGCAAGAGAGGACATTGAATATTGAAAATTGGGGGTTATAGTGGGTGCCATTAAATCTTCAAATCTGTGAAAACACCAGACTGAAGAGAGCAGAATATGAGCTGTTTAAATAGAAAATCATAGGAATTCATTATCTCTTTATACCCAGAATTCTTAATAAAAACATTTGGGTAACTACTGGACTTTATTTGCCATCCTCAGGGGTGTGTGACTATTTCTATAGGGTATAATTGTGTGTGTGTGTAGCTGTGTGTGCACAGTGTGTGTGCTGAGGGCAAGGTGGGCATTGTTTGTCCCTTGTTGTGGCCAGCAGGGCTGTCTGGGGGTGGCACAGCCCCTGCAGCCCCACAGGCTCTGCTGCTGCTGGTGCCCTTGCAGAGGGATGGGGAGGAGGCTTGGTGGGGTTTGCTGGTTGGTTTTAATGTGAAGCAGAGCTAGGACTGAGAAGAGGGGCAGCTCTGTGTGGTGTCTGGCTGGCAGGAATGGATCCCAGCAAACTGAGCCAGAGCTGGGCTGGTCCAGGGGCAGAGGCTGCTGCAGAACAGGAGAAGGAAAGCTGATCAGAGCAAGCCTGACCTGCTTCGTCCAGCGTGCAGTTTTGCAAACCCTTAGACCCAGCCTAATGACTAGACCCTTTTCAGTAAGGCTGAAAATTAAACCAACCCTAAAAAATTGCTTTTGAGCCCTGTAAGTGAAACCAGCTGGGTGAGAGAACTTAGAGGGCTCAAACCTAACTTGGAGCCATTTGGAGTGCCAGTGCAGGGAGTGGGGAACACAGGAGAGCAGGGCCTCGCTTTTGGAGGCTCTGTGGCCTCAGTCAGTGACAAACCCATGCAGGCAGCTCTGCAGCACTGCCAGGGCCAGCCTGGGAGCAGGCAGGGGATGGAGAGAGGGAATGGTGGCAGGCCCAGAAGTGAGAGGCCAAGGGTTGGGCAAATAAAATCAAGTGCAGAACCTCATTTTTAATCCTGAGGACAAGAAGAATTCTGAGATAGATTTGAAAGACTTAGCGCTACTTAAGTGTTGTGTGCCATTTCTCCCCGAAAATGCTCAATTGCCTAATTTAATATACTTAAACTTGTCAGCTTTGGTAAAACCTTATTTAAATAAGAAAGGTGTTGTCATAATTCCTTCTATTCTGAAAAAAATTACTGTCAGACTCTTTTCCTCAGTTGGAAATAAGTAGATTGTTTGAAGAGTGGTTCAAATATCGAGTTTTTCAAGGTGAAAGAGAAAATTTATACTCCTGTCTAAGTGCAAAACTGTGTGAAATGTATGAATCTGTCACTACTTTGAAATAATTGCATTGATAAGCCTACCTTTCAAGACTTGTGTGCTCAAGGTAGTCACCCACCAGAAGCAAGAATATATATATGTTGGTGTGCATACATATGTCTATAAATTATTAGTAGTATTTTTCAGATATATGTATAATTAGATAAGACATCTGTGTAAATTTGACAAAGAAAAATTATAATTTTTATCATTCCGAGGCAAAATTTTTAGTCTCTGACTCAGTCAGGGAACGAACCAGGACTTTTGTCTAAGCTTGGCTAAATTTTGAGGATGCAGTCGTGGGGGTGGAGTGAAAGTACAGGAGTGCCACAGCTGGTAACACAGGTTTGTCCTGATGGAATGAGAGGGAAACTGCTGCCCCAAACTACAGAGTCTGATTTAGATGTCAGGGAGGGGACCTGAGTTCCCAGAGTCATCATGCATCACAAAAAGAACCTGTGACTCTTCAGCCACGCTGAAGGCAGTGTTCAGGCCTTCCAGAAACGTGCTGGTTGGGGTGCAGGACAGAGATGTCAAAGCAAGGAAGGGGATTAAAGCCAGAAGATGTTAGTAAAGATTAGTTCATTGCTAACAAATAAACGGGTCAATTCCTTCTACTGTTTTGGAAGGTAACAAATTATTCTATGCTTTAGAAACAAACTTGGGCAGGAAGCGTTTTCTGCTTGGATTTCCTTATGTATTTTGGCTTAGGCACCAAACTGGAAAAGCAATTATTTGTTCAACATCAGTCACCACCTTTATGGGAATAGGTATGTCACATTTTATAAGAAACAGATAATATGTTCTGGTTCTTCTCAACAGAGAGGCAGAAAGAAAGCAGTTACCTGCAGGTGCTCAGAGGTCAGGAATGCTGCAACAATTACAGGCAGCAAGTAAGTCCCAGTCAGAGTACAGGGGGACTGAAAAATACCCAAGCAGGTTATTAGAATGACCTGAGGAGTGGGGAGCTTGTGGTGCCACAGCAAACTGGATGAACTTGCCCTGCCTAAATAGCATAAAGGGGTTGAGATGGAGAGTGATTTTCTGTCTGTAAATGTATCAAGGGCATAAACACAGTGAAAGGGAAAGAACTCTTTAGGCAGAAGGGTGATAATGGCATAGTGGTAAATAGCTGTCATCAGACTTTAACAAAAGCAGGACAGAAATTAGAGGATTTCTGACCATAAGAATGGTGCTTTCTTGAATAGTCTTTCAGGTGGAGGAGACATTCTGTGATGAACCTTAAAAAATTTGTGCATGGTCTTATGTAATGGGAATGTCTGTGACAGTCTGCAATTGGACTTGATGACCAAGATTCCTCCTCATTTCTTTATTTTTGCATCAGGCTTTTGAATTAATGCAAAATAAATGAAAATGTAATGAGTAGTTTATCACCTCACCTTGTGACTTCTTCCTAGCTTTGATGGAAATAGTCAGTGAACCAGTGTTAATCAACAGATTCAAAGGCATCCAAATATTGTTTGTTTTTATTCCAGTGGTTTAATTTTAGTTACTTAAAATCTTATTGCTATTTTATTTGAATATGTGTATATCCACACTTTTACATTACCACATTTTTAAGCACTGCAATCCTACTCTATTTTCTGTAAATCAGTCACTTTACTGTATTTTCCCAGAGCAAATACTGTCACTTAGACATCTTCGCAGACTTTTTTTAGCTGCAGCTATTTAAAATACTACATTTTTTCTCAGACTTTGGTATCCCCAACTTCATATAGCTCTTCCAAATTATTATGATGGAAATGAATACAAACTGTAATCTTCCCCAGGCATAACAAATGCTTGATGAGGGTGAGAAGGATTCATCCTACAGAAGGCATCAGGCATGTTAACTGAAGATAGAAAAGTGTAGATTTCCTCAAAATCTGTATATACATTTAAGGATGAAAATAATCCAGGCACCCTAAATTGGTCACAGCTTTATTAAACAGTGATAAGCACTAGAGATTTTCATGGTGGTTGGGGGGGGTGAGTGCTACAGACACAGCATCTATTACAGCTCCTTCAGGAGTGACCGTGGATGTTGGAGACTGGGAGAGCATGACTGATGGATTTCTAACCCCTGGCAAAGTTTCAGGGCCAAACCTAGAATGCTTTCCCAGAATTTTTTTTCACTCATTGACCTTGTGAACCAATCAGAGCTTGTGGGATTGGTTTTCCTCTGTAAACAGTGGTGGAGGGAGGCTGTGTAAAGTCATGGGTTTGTGTGTGAATATTGGCATTTCCTGCTATAAACCCTGTGGTTCCAGATTGGAATTAAATTTATCTGGTGTTTGGAACACATCAATAATCAAAATTCTGACTACCTCCCCTTGCCATGATAACTAACTAGACCTTTGGAAAGCTTTATTTCTGTGTTTGAAGCAAGCCATTAACTTTCCATGGGCAGGCATGCTGCTTTCTGTAGCAAAGAAACTGTTGGACAGTATCTTTCTGAAGAGAACGCCCAAGCACAGTATGTGAGGACACATTGTTTATATGTATTTAAAGGTTATCACATCCCATTCACTATATGAATAGCCCCAGCTGACATTTTCTGTCTCCTCTCAAGCGATGCATGTCTTGTTCATTGTGCTATGCCGAGTCAGCTGTCAGGCATTGCATCAGGGGACCAAAAGCTATTTTCTTTCACTGTTTTGTTTGCACTGCAGCTAAAAAGCTTTGGATCTTATGATTTCTTAGCAATACAAAAAATAATATACAGCCAGGGGTAGCAACTTTTAGCAGACGAAGATATTTCCCCAGAACTTTATTTCACATTTCAGCCATGCCATACAGAAGAGTAAACATGGAAGAAAAACTGAATTTGGAAAAAAGCAATTATTTTAAAATGCCTTTTGTTAACAAACAATGTCTAAGTTATCTGACTCTTTAACCTCAATTAAAATTATAAAGAAATATATAAAGGAAGGATGAAAGAATGTTTGTTTTCTGCTTATATTGTTGCTATAAAAGACCTGTCCAAGTCAGTCTTGCTAGGCCAGGTGTCAAGTCCTGCTGTGTGCAGATTGCTGACTTGGGATGGCAGCAGCAGCCAGCAGTCCCCGTGGCAATTAGGAGCCACACAATGAGCAATATTTCAAGAAATATGGCAATGGGAACAGGAGCTGCACCTTAACTAGGTGATACAAGTATTTCTTTACAGAACAAAAACTTGAGTGTTTCAGTTAGTACCAAGCAGCAAAAAGCAAAGTCTCCTACTTATCAGATATCTGTTCAACAACTCATGGATGCTAATTTAATTAAAATGTCCAATATTTCTAATGTAGTACAATTACGATTCTGTTAGGTAAAGCAGATGTTAGAAAGCTTTATTAAAAAGCAATTTTCAGAACAAATACACATTTTTTTCAAACTTACATTGATTTCTTGTAATTAGTATTCATCTTGTACTATCAAGACACATAATATAGATATTTCCCTACTCTCCCAAATGCATTTGTTTAGCTTTAAAAAGTGATATAAGCATTTTTTAGTGATGCTAAAACCATTAATGGTACTAACACAGCTTTTCCTAGTCTAGGGTAAAACTGGACAGTAATGGCTCTAAAGGCTTTTTGCTTTTCTCAGACCTGCAACTAAAGGAATATCTTCTTTCCTTTCTTTACACAGCCAGATTTAAGCTCTGCATGTGTAGCTGTGAACTCACAGAATATTCTGTTTCAGCTAGAGATCCTAATATAGTGGCTGAATTCTTAATGCCTTTCCTTGTTTCAGTAGCTTTAGCTCCAAATCCTGCAGAATTTGATCTATCCAGCAGCTTGACAGCTTTTAACTGTTTGTCTAATGAGTACCTCAAGAGCAGGCACTGTATATCAGATTAGCAGCTATAAAATAACTGCCTGATTCAAAAAGTGAATTTTATCTAGCAATTTTTATAGTATTTCTCTTCTAACAGAAAGGGAGTGATAGGAATTTCAAGTTCTAATGAATAGGAAGGAGAATAAGGTGAGTTAAAAAAAAAAAAAAGAACGTTACTACAAAGGAGCTTTGGCAAAATTCCCCCAAACATTTATCATAATAAAATGTGTTGCATTCTGTGTCATAAAAAGTATTATATGATTTTCAGTTGATTTTGTAAAGTTCTGTTTGGGACAATATACAGTAATCAAGCTGTGTAAATCAAGCTATTTGCTGCAAATGGGGTAAGGCCAAACTAGGGAGTGCCTCACAATATGATTTATCTTCTTTATATTTAAGCTTAAAAAAAAAAGCTCAGTAAGGCTTAAACTTTTTTTAAGGATGCTCCTTTCCAACATTTCATTGCATGAATGCTGAAGATTTCTAATCATACCTAAACCAATCACATGAGATAGCAAGGTCACCTCAGCCCTCGAAGGTTTCTGCAAGGGGAGCACTTCCAATCTCTGTTTTCACTGAGTGAGGGATGAAGAAACTGCCTGAAAATTTCATGTGAGTTTTCTCATAAGAAGTTACAGAATTGTGGTGTGTTGCTATCAGTTTGGGTTTTTTGAACACAAAATACTCCCGTCATGTGATTCAACCTAAGTTTGGAAAAGGTGCCTGTTCATTTTTACCTCTGCAATTATTTTAGACAAAGGAAATTCTTTAGACTGTGGTTTGTGTGCAACACAGACACTCATGTTATCATGAGTGATCATGAGATCAGGACATGAGATAACTCACCCTGAGTTATCACGTCCTGGAAGTATTAGTCTTTAGAGAGTATAAAAATATAAATTTTTGGACAGTCCCCTTCCTCAAGATATAAAACTGAAATGCAGAATCAGGATGGCTGTTCTGGAGATTGAAAGGAAGAGGCAAGCTGATGGGTCTGATTAAGCACCCTTTTGAATTGCCTTTTTTCTAATGGGGGTGATGAAAGCAGATTTTGTTTAGAGTTTTGTTTCGATTCAGTCTGCCATGAAACTGTTTGAATTTAGGATTATGCCCACATTATTCATATTGCCAAAAACATCAAAACAGGAACAAAGGGAAAGCTAACCTTGAATTTTCAGCATGTATTTCAGTCCCTGTAAACAAGTTACCATGGAGATAGAACCCATGTGAACTGCAGCCTTCCTCCTAACTGCTGTAGACTTTGGACCAGCAAGAAAATGTGACATGGCATTGCTGCCATTTGTGACAAAAAAAAAAATCTTATTTCAAATGCTGCACTTAAGCATTTCTTTGCAACTACCAAGTGAAAGCTAAAAATTGCTTAAAAGCATTGAATTACTTAAAAAATGGGCAAGATAAGTGAGAGGCAAAGCTTTACCAGTTTCACTTTTCCAAATTAAATAATATTCTATCAGAAAAGAAGATGCGAGGTCACTGCCTATCTTGCTAGCAAGATGAGTCTGCAAAGACAGATTGCAGTTTTAAATAGTTTTCACTAGGAAATGGCTTCAAAGAAGCTGAAGTTGTGACACAAAAAGAGTTCTTAAAAAGGAACAAAAATATCCTTGTCATTGATTTTATTGTTGCTGTTCAAATGTTTTTGAATAGAGCTGCAATTGTCATGTCAGAAATAAAAATCAGCCATCATACTTACAAGCTTACTTATCTTCCATGGACAGAAAAGGGTAAATACAAAGAAATTTGTAGCTTTTACTCATCCTTCAAATTTCCAGATTTTGTTCGAGAAAGTCCTTTGTTTGCTAGCTCAGTAGATTTATTGTTAAAACGAGGAGTTCTGATCATCATCACCCTCAGTAATCCTCTCTACACAGCTACTAATTGCTAAAAATCACATTATTCCTTCACATCCCGGAGATAAAAAGGGAAAAACATATCCAGCCCCTAGAACAATGGCTGCCACAGGCGTGTGAGGAAAACCATACTGCAGGTGTCAAAAATGGGGTGGATTCTAATGCTGTAGTCATTAGTGCAAATAAACAGTGGTAACAGAAAAGCTGTGCTCTAATCTCAAATTTTCCTTTTATTACTCCAGTTTGAAGTCATTGTTTCCTTTCACAGCTTTGAAGACTAGAAATTAAAGCTACTATGATAGGCTCTGGGTTTCTGCTGTTTAGCCTGATAAAATATATGCTTGAGGAGGGGAATTGTCTTTTTATTCATACTTTTTTCTGTTAGTTTTCTTTCATTCTGCAAATGTTATTTTTTAACTATGCAATTATCTAGTTTTCTTCCTCTGACTTTTATTCAGCTTCTCCTGATTTAACTCTTTTAATTTCTTCTTTTTCCCTTTGGTCCCTTTATCTGTCTCTCTTTTATATATATATTTTTTTTTTCATAGATGTCATCTATTTTAATTAGTTTGCTCCTTACGTCCTGCCATAAGTCCTGATCCTAAAGCCACTGAAATCCATGGCAACCTTTTCTGATTACAGTAACAGTTGGCCCTTATTTCTTTTATTGATGGCACTTTCAGAAGTCATCAGTTCTGCTTGAAGAGTTTAGGCAGTGCAACCAAATTGTCACTATAAGATAAATAAGTAGGAAAATATTCAGTTACAAATGCTCAATATTCAGTTACAAATGCTCAGAGTTTATAGACTCAAGTAGACACAGAGGAAGCAAATAGTCTGGATCAAAGTAGCTTCTTCTTGAATAAAGAGATGGGCCTTAAAATTAAATGTCTTCATGCAGACAATTCCATGATAAAATGTGTATTTCTATTAAAAAAAAAAAAAAAAAAAAAAAAAAAAGTGGTAAAACCAGCCACTATATGAAATACTGTTAATAATTCTAGGTAATTTGCTTGTAAGGCCCCGAGACTCTTGCTGCCAAAAAAACTGTCTGGCCATGTTTACTGACAGCTCCCCTGTGTTTATAATGCAAGCAATATTTTTCCTACCCAAAACAAAGCGGTTAAAATTATATTTTCCCAAGCTGTATGGAAATACACTAATTTGTAACTTTCTAAAGCTAACACATTTATGCTTCAGAGATACATAATTTAGGAACAAACAGCAGGCTGAATTTTGATCAGGTTTAAAAAATGTGTACAATAGCCTTCAGACTTCAAATGAGCTGAAAAGGCTCCCTTGATATTTTCTTCAATCTGAAATTTAAGGAGTAACTTTTTTCTTGAAGATTTCTTTAAAAGGTAATGAACAATTCAGAAAAGGCTGTTTATTATTGCTGCTACCCAGGCCTTGTTAATGAAGCTTTCTCTGTCAGCCAAGCAGTGGCTTCCATAATGGTTTCTTGCATTAAGTGATGCAAACTGTTCCACTTATACTGCTCTCGTTTACATAATGGAGGAGTTGTATAAATTAGGAACATGCCTCAATCAAGTATTCTATAAGAGTCTATCAGCTTCTCAGTTAGAAAATCACTCTAGCATTTTCAAGTCTTGGAGGAATGAGAAAGGTACAATTCAAAAAATTAAGGAGTTTTTCCATTATTGGATTAGAGGCTAAACAAAGTAGGCAATTGCCTAAATGTCAGCCTGATGTCTACATTTGAGACAATGTGTTTTATATATGAAAAGGTTCTGAATTATGTGGTATTTTTTACATGTAGAAGCTCAGATTCAGTGAATCCTGAACCTTGTTAGCTGTAACATAAAAAAAGGACTATATCAAGTTTGACCCCCTTTCCATCCTCCTCAGATTGTGCTGTGGAATCCTGGCCTGTCTTCTCTCCTGTACAGGTCAGTTATTTATCCAAATAAAGACAGTAATAATAAAGATATTTTTTTTTTTTTTTTCTTTTTTGGTGATTTGGTTTGGGGGTTTTTGTGTGTTTTTTGTTGTTTTTTAAATGCTGTTGACTCATCCCTTAACATTAAATAGCTACATTGGTGCAAAAATTAGTTCTTTCAGACTGTACTTAAGGAGAAATATTTGGATCATAACTGGTTATGTCTCAGCACATACAGCAAGCAGGGCAGGTAAATGCAAAGCAGTTAAGTGGCCAGAATTCAGGCAATATTTATTCCACATGAAGCATTCAGTCTCATTCCAGCTTTAAACTGCTGGCTGTAGCTGTTCTTCTCACAGATAATGCCTGTAGGTTTATGGGAAGTCAGGGACCAGGTTTTTAACTGTATGGATCACCAGGATTTGGCCTTAAGTTCACACGCAAGACATGCCTTGGGTTATCTGTACAGTATCCCCCAAAATCTTTTGGACCTTTTGTGGTTCACACTTCCTTCTTCTTTCTAGATTAGAAGATTAGAAGAAGAACAAAGGAAAGGGCAATATTCTGAATATTCTGTAGTCTGTCCCTCGATTAGAAGAAGAACAAAGGAAAGGGCAATATTCTGAATATTCTGTAGTCTGTCCCTCGATTAGAAGAAGAACAAAGGAAAGGGCAATATTCTGAATATTCTGTAGTCTGTCCCTCGATTAGAAGAAGAACAAAGGAAAGGGCAATATTCTGAATATTCTGTAGGCTGAATCCAAGCAAGAAGCCCTAAAGCTGACCCTAACGATGAGCACCCAGTCATGCTGCTGAAGTCACACAACAATTTTTGAGCTGCCTGTGGACACTGAGGAAAATTTTTGTCTGCTGCTGTTAGAAGCAGCACTTTGCAACACTGGCATCTATGGCTGTTACCACCTGACAGAACACGTAGTGATAATAAAAGCAGGAATGACAGCTGGTGTGGGAAGCAGCTCTGCAGTAGGAAAATGGTGCTTTGTGGACACTTTCTATCAGATACGAGTTCAATTATGATTTGCAAACGAATTTAGCAGAACTGAAAACGTCTAGATTATTGGAGACATTGAATTTGGTGTGCTGGAGAGTTTTCCTGTTTTAGGAGGAATTAGTTTATTGTAATCACAGGTCTTTGGTTTATAGTCTTATGATGGGAAGGGCAGGGGCTGATCCTTTACAGATCTTATGAGTCTGGTGCTCTTTCCTTGATTCTGTAAAAGTCTCATTTACTGCCCATGAGACTTTATACAGCTGCTATTATAAATATTATTGAAATCTTATTAATAGAAAATGATTTATTCATATATTTAATACTTTTTTCGTAAGATTCAAGTTCTCATGCTGCATTATTTGCTCACTTTTTTTCTCACAGAAGTTAAAAGTCCAGATTATACAGCACATCTAGGGTTCAGTATTTGAAATCTGAGTATGTAATTACAAAGTCAGAGCAATTTTTCATACTTTCTTTCCCATTGCATGAATGAGTCAGTATTTCTCGGTAATTCAAAGGTTACTACATTAAATAACAAATAGAATTCAAAGAAAATAATTTACTTCAACCTTCCCACTGCCCAAGAATGGCAGTCCCACCACACAACCACATAGCAAATGCAGCACAATGGCCACAGAACCACCCCCCCCAGCCTGAGCTCAGATGCAGCTTCACGTTTCAGACTCCTTAATACCATTATTTACTTTGTATTCATTATAAGGAGAAGAAAACTGTTTAAAATCTGAGAATGGAAATTTCAAATGTCTTCAGCATCCATATTTTAACAATAGAGGTGTAAAAAAAAATCTAAACTTAAGATTCCTAAGTAAAACTGGAATATTGCAGGTCTCTCTTTTACCATTAATGGAGGTTGAAATCCTGTATTTGCAAAACCTTTAGAAATAATTTATTAAACCAGATTCAGTTTTATTTTTAACAGGATGTTGTGGTACCTGTATACAGCAAGAGAGAGGGCTGACATAACTCAGACACTGAATCTGGAATATTTTCTGCCTTCTAGCAGTAAATACCGAAGTACGATGTTTTTTATGGTCAGATATATTCACACATATCTGACCATAAATCAGTGCCTCAAGCTTCCTCAAGGAAAGTTGAAAGAGTGCATCTCACAAGAGAGAAAAATGCATTTAAAATTACTGCAGCTATAAAACAAACTGACATAACCCAAAGCAACAAATATGGGGAAGGAAATCTTCTGAGGCCACATCAGTACTCTGAGATGATTTCCACTTTTTGGTTTTATTTCCGATCAGTGATCCAGTGTGGTTTACAAGTGGAATAAAATCTATTCACTATTTCACCTAATATTCAAACAGCTGCACCCCTCCTTTGGAGTAGTCCTCTTGTAAAAGCAGCACAACACAGAGCTCAGAGAAAAAGCTAAATGATCTCTTTCCTTGAAAATTTTCTCTTTTATAGTCAGAAGTGTGTCCAGTTCAGTTTGCTGCAGGTGCACTCTCATGTACAGGTCTTCCACAAATTTTGGGGGCATGAAGAAAGAAGGTGGAGAACCTAGAACTGCCATAAAGTAAAATGGGATTGTAAGTCCTCATTTCAAGTAAAACTGAGCAAGTTTTATCTATATCTTGTTTGAAATCTCGCCCAGCCCCATTTTCTCATTTGAGGCTTCATCCTCCAAGGTTTGCACTGCTCAAATGACATTATGATGCAGCTTATTTCATTACAACTGCATTTAATTGATGGCACTCACTTAAGATTTTATCACTTCTACTGATTCGCAGTGGGTTTGAGAGGCTGGGCAATTTGGACGTAATTCAGCTTTTTAATACATGTTTTAGACCCATTTATCATTTCTTGCTGTTACCAAGATGGTGGTGTATGTAACTGTAGAGGGCTAAATCATGAACCAAGTAATACTCTGAATTTATGCTGAAATTAAGAAGAAAATATATTCTGAAGTCACTTGATGCTAACTGATGGCCATACTTAATACCTTAATGTCATTTTTTTTAATCATCACTGCAATTTTGAGCCCTAGCAATTAGCTTTATATCTTGAAAATATTGCTTCTAATAGGACCATTTCTTAGCTAAAACATTCTAGTAGGAGTTTAAAAAGAAGCAGAAGTTTCGTAAAGAAGTTATCCTGGAAGCCAAGTATTTAGTAGTACTCACAAAAGTTAGGTGCCTAGTTGACAGTAAGAATTTACAAACAACACCTCAAATAATTAAAATCTTGTCACATTATTCTTCTGGTTGTTGAAGAAGATTATGACAAAACTGTATATTATATCTAGCATTATATAAGTGTATATTATATCTTATTGTGTCTTAAAACTCATCTGTGAAGCAGAAGTATTTTAGACCTTACTGAGCCATTGTGACCAAGGTGTTCATATTTACATGGGAGAAGGAGGAGGAACATCAGTGAGATAAGAAGCAGAACTACAGGAGCTGCTTTGCTGTGTTGCTTGCTTTTCTGCTTCTTTGGGTTGTGTTGGTTGTTTTTCTGATTAAGACATTCTGTGTATTCTGATTACTTCTAAGTGGTACTTCTTACCTGGCTCCCTGTTCCACCTGAACTTAGGATTTCTGCTTTGTTTTCTTAATTGAAGAGCTTTTCTCATATGACTGAGTTTAACTTGAGGAAGTATCACTCACTTTAGCTTTATTCTTACATTATTTCTGTCTCTGCACCACTGCAATCTGACCCTTATGGAAGTTCAGCACTCAGCTGCCCATGGGGTTTTTGGCATTCAGAAAATGTAGGAGCTGCTGAGAGAATCTATCCAGCATCTCCTGAAAATACCAAAGGGTGGACTCAGATTAGGCTTGGTGAAGATGTTAGAGTTCAATAATACTTTTCACTTCCATGATGGGCTAGTTTATATAAGATTCAGTTTATCTCTATCTGTTAAAATTCTACCCAAAATGAAGTGGCCCTCGTTGCTTTTTCTATTCATCCATCACTGTTGTTTCTAACTTCTTTCTGCCTTAATTGTCATTTTTCAAAATTGGTCATGACTTTAGCCAATCCTATGTCTTCCTGAGATATACTGTTGCTACATTTAATAGCAGGTTATTAGAATTGCAATGACTTTGAATTGTGACTGAGTTATTCATCAATGAATGGAGATAAAATATGCAGCAAAATCACAAGAATTGCCAGTAAAAGCTGGACGTAGAATGTTTCTTTCTTTTTACAAAATTTATTGAATCCCTTCAGCATTCCAAGAAGTGAGTGAATGGCACTGACCTGCATCAGGCAGAGCATAAGCACATAACCCATAAACTTGCTTGACTGAAAAATCTACTGAAACCTTTGCAGTCCTCTGAGAGTTGCAGTATGCTTCCAGGCCTTCAAATAAATGCAGAAACACCATATACCTTTCTGTGTAGGGTTTTAAGGATCTTTGGTAGTAGTGCTCTATTTATCTTTTTTTTTTACTTGATCTGAAACTGTTTTTCCAAAATGGGAGTTCTGTGCAACACATAATTTCCTGCCACTTAAACGTGGCCCCACGGGATATTCAGCAGTGTTTTTGAATACCAAATTCCCCCCAGAAAAGTGTTTTAAAGGCTGAGTTTACTCTCATGGATATAGACTGCCTTTGAAACTAGAACTTGATAAAAACAGGGAAAATACTTCCATGTTACTTCCATGGTAGCTTTACTCAGTGAGCACGGTTGGCTCAGAGGAGGGAACTGCCAGACTTAGCAAAGGCCTTGGCAAAGGGAATGAAACTTGGCAAATGAGATAGTAGGGCATGAAAAAGGCTTGCTCTGAGCAGGAAGTAGAGATGAGAAGGATTGAAAAATTGATTGTGGCTCAAAGAGAGATTAAGTTGTGAGTTAAGAGGAAAAGAAGGGCTTGGTTGAGAAGCAGGCATGGAAGAAATGAGGTTTAAATGCTGCTCAGGTATGGGAAAGTTTTAAAGATTTAACCTAAATGATCATGTTCCCAAAACCTAGGGACATATCTTAAGAGCTTTGTGTTCAAGACTGAAGAACTTGAAACCATTGTACACAGAAACCACTGACTGTAGGCTTTTGTGCTCACTCAGGGTTAGAGCCACAATGCTGGTCTGTGAGGCAGAAAAGAAATAATTTTTAAAGTTAGTTCAAAACCTAAGAAAAATTAACGTCTTCAGGTCAAGAGATGTTCAACCTGAGCTGGATTGCTATAGGAGAGCAATGAAAAGTATTTATTTATTTCTTTAAAAGGTTATAGGATTTTTTTTGTGGGAATTGTAAGTTATTGAAACATATGAGTTCTCATAGAGTCTTACTTTTTTCTCTTTCATTAAGACAGTCCTGTTGGGTCCAAAATAAAATCTGTGATCAAATTTGATAATTTCTTGGTGCAGCTCCATAACTGGATTATTCTAAGAGCAAGAGGAAGGGGTGAGAGTGGAGCTGGGATGGGGATTATGCCTCTCTGTTTGACCAAGATGCAAGGCAATATTAAAATCTTTGGAGGTGTTAACCAAAATTCAGATTCCTCCCAGGGCTGCTCAGGAAGATGAGTTACATGACCACTGAGGCTTTGTTAATTCAGGAGATGTTTCTTACACGAAGGACACTGGGAAGGCAGCAAGGATGTGTCAGAGCACTGGCATTATGGCCCCAAGGAAAGAAATCAGGGGACTTAAATCTCTGAGGGAAAGAAAAAAAAAAAATCTGTTTCCTGAATGGTTTTACAAGACTTTATTTTTTTTTTTTTTTTTTTTTTTTTTTTTTTTTTTTTTTTTTTTGGTTTTACAAGACTTTAATTTTTTTTATTTTTTTTTTTTTTTTAAAGAAGGTTGCTGTCATCATTTTTTGAGAATTGTATTTATCCCAACAGACTTGGCATCCTGAATTTTGGCTGTTTGGGATGAAACAGGACAGGAGTACCCAGGAGGGCAAAGTGAGTGATCTCTGCCAGACCTGCCAGTTCCCAGCTCTGCCTTCAATCCCCCCAGACACTCAAACAGCAGTTTTCCCCTAACATCCCCAGCACACTGACAAAGTAACTAATTAATCAGCTTGTCCACTAATCTAGTGTATCATTGATTCCTTCTAAACCACTGCCTGTCACCACAGCTCTGCTTGGGATTCTGTCTCTTTCCTGTCATCCACTGAAACTGGGGATCAGCAATACTGGGAGACAAAACCCCAACAGCAATAAATCCAAGTCAAACACATTTAAATTGTTTTGACTGATTAATTTTGTACAAGGATTTTTTGGAGATAAGATGTCATCTGTGCATGTCACTAATGTTATGTTGGATTAAGTTTTGTCTTCTGCAGGATTTGAATTATTTCCACACTCTCTTCACTCTCTAAAGATTTCTCTCTAGTGTACTCTTGCCTTCAGAAAGCTGTTGAAAATCCTTCTCTGAACTGCTACTTCATTATTGCTCATTCATCCCCACTTTTTGGTCCCTTATGAATAATAAGTTTTCTGGTGTCGCTTTCAAAGGAGAGAGTTTTCTAAGAGGCACTAAAAATATATATTCTTTGTTTAAGTTTAAGCTTATGATCTGCTTGAAAATTTGGAGAACAATTTGCTTTTATGTTGCTAATTTCAGGTTGTCATTTCATGATTCTTGTTCGCATCTAATTTATTAGATCACTTTGTTCAGGCTTTTCCTCTCAGTCTAAGTCAGTACCTGTAATAAAAGCTGTCTGTAAAAATGCAACTTATTGCACAAAAGTTTTTCTTAAAAAAAAAACCCCAACAAACCTCACAACTTATAATGTGTATGGTGAAGATTTCTAAGCTTCAAAAATACTTGTGACTTAATCATGTATGGACTCTTGCAAGGATTGATGTCCAAAAAAAGATGCTGCTTTTGATGGCAGATAAATCAATTAAGCAAACAATGCTTTTCTGCTGTTGATGGGCTACTGAGGTGCAGAGTTCATTGCTGTCAATGATAATCAGTTAAGAAGGCCAAGTGTCCTCTAGGAAGAAAAAATAATAATAAATCTCTCCGGAATAAATTTCTCAAATCTCTCTCCGGAATGAAATTTTAACAATTTATTTCCTGTAGAAATTTCATTTAGTTTGAATTAATAATGATTTGGCAACTTCAATTGTAACAAACGTGTAAAAGATAATACAAGAGGTCACCAAAATTATGATCCCATTATCAAGTGCATTTTCCTAAGTGAGCATTAGTTCAAAGCAAAAACCTCATCACGTGTACAGGTGATGGTTGGTTTCTTAATTTTTATGGCAGGATTAGGACGATCTTCCAGCAATCACTAAAACTGTGTTTTAGTGGTTTTAGAACTTTAGATATTTAGAAATCATTTTAGGAATACCACTGCCTTTCCTAGGTGTCTTATATTGGAAGGAAAGTTGATTGTAGGGATACTGGGAAAGGAAAGATGAAAATTGATTAAAGACTAATTTAAAAAAGCAGTAATCTGGAATAAATACTGAAAGGTAAGTAACCATTCAGTAAATTTGTTAGTAGAAAGGGAGAGAGAATTTATGAGGCGAGAAAGACATCAGGGGAATTTTGTTCTAGTTATTTCAGTTTTCAGAACAACAATAACTGGCACAAGTGAATTGGAATTGTGACAGGAATTGAAATGGATATCACATCCTGAAGTCGAAGTCTGTTGTTCTTTAAAGCTTTATTTGTTTAAGTAAATTTAATTTTCTTCTGTCCTTAAACAATTACAATACAGATAGAACATTATTGCCTCCCTGTAATTTGTACACACATTTTCTCCTCCAAGTATTTATGATATTAACTTATTAGGTGATACATTTTTGTACTGTTGACTTTCCAACTCAACAAAGTGAAATGAACAAACTTAGAAAATGGACCAGGAAAAAAGTTATTAGCTAACAGAGAATTTTATTAGTTCTTTGAGTTATTGTTCTTGAATACCTGTATTGAATATTTGCTTAGTTCTGGAAATAGAATCCATTTGCTTTCATAAGGGGCACGAGTGTGTGTATTATGCAAGATTTATGAAAAAGGGGAATTTGATTTTTGTAATAGGTGACTGAATAGTATAAATATAGCATCTGCTTCCACAGGACATAAACCTTGAATATTTATAAATTAGCAATAGGTTTATCGAAAATGGCCAACATTTTTCCTACTTTGAATGAATGTTAAGGTGTACTGTTGTTTAGAATACAGAACCCTTCACCTCTTGCATGCTGTGTTACAATTTTAGCTGTAAATACAACATAGTATCCTATTTATGAATTCTAATCTCAAAAGCTAATTTAATTAGTACATTCCAACTACTCTTGCTTATTTCACACTTCAATAGGTAAAGATGCATTAATAATCAAAGTTTCAAACTGCAATTAACGTTAGCTTTAGGCTCCTGACAATGAAATGATTACATTTTTATGTATGTCTTCATACACAAAGTTAATCCAACCTGTGATTGAATAACGAAAAAACCACACATTTGCTCTCTAATGCGAATCAGTACTTCTATTTATATGTTCCCTGAAACTATGAGGAAGGAAATAGTAAGATAGTAAGTATCTTACTAGTAAGTAAGATACTAGTGGCTGTAAAACCTGTCTGGATGTCCCTCGTTCATCTCCTCCAGCTCTGTGGGTGATTTCATTGAGCTCTGGACGATGTGTTTCCTCTCATTTGTTTCCACACTTTCCCTTAACAGAGCCATTGGCTTCATGCACTGGGGTTTGGGTAAGGGGTCACAGGGTGTCTGTCTAACTGGGAAAGGCAGAATTTTTCCATGGTGCCATGCAAGTTTATCACATAAACCCCTACCACTTCCCAGCAAAAGAGTCCTTTCCAAGCCATTTTATTACCTTTCCCTTGAAGCTATCAAGTAGTTTCCCAATTACTGTTATGATTCTGAAAGTAGTCAGCTCACTCTACTTTAACACAGGCCAGGGAACATGCAGCTGGAAATCACCAGCAAGCAGGAGCTAAACCCAGCACAGTGAGGTCACTGGATCAGCAATTCTGTGCTTTGCTGTGGTCTGGTGTTGATTAAACCACACTCAACATTAATAACACATTTTATTGCCCGTTATGGTCATTACAAGTAACAAGAGAGCTAAAAGCAAAATACTGTCCTAATGCTCTTTGTCGGCACTAAGTGTTTGTAATAAAATTATGGTGGTGATGTTTAAAAGCAGAAGTTTCCAGCAATAAACCTCAAGGCGGTGGAAGTGCAAGAGCAGAGTTGCAGTGAGCCTGCTGTGCCTTGCCGGGCCTCAGGCTGGGGAACTGGGCTGGGCTTTGAGCTGGATTCTGGGCTGGGCTCTGGGCTGGGCTCTGGGCTTTGGGCTCTGGGTTTTGGGCTCTGGGCTCTGGGTTTTGGGCTCTGGGCTCTGGGCTGGGCTCTGGGCTCTGGGTTTTGGGCTCTGGGCTCTGGGATTAGCACTGGGCTCTGGGATCAGCACTGGGCTGGGGTGAGCACTATTAAAAGGCAGCTGGGCTGGACTCTCAGTGTCAGCAAACCCCCCTCTCCCCCTGCTCCTGACACCTCTCTAGTTTGCATTTAAAAGTAAACAGGGCACAGTGCAGCCGAATATATTTTTCCATGAGAAATGCATTTATTGTAAGCAAAGACAACCAAAAAGGTTCAGATTAATTGTTGAAAGAGCTATTTATCTACTTTTTAATAAAAGCTGGAAATCGGGTTTGACTTTCAGTAGGAAGTGGAGGAAAAGTAGTTTGAGGAGCTCCACATTCTGTGGAAAGGGCATATATGTATAGGAGGGCAGTTAATATTTATTCTTTCATGCTTAGTCTTTGTTCTTCTCAGTTCCTGCCTGTTTTCATCTATATTCCCACTGATACCTTTTGTCCTCCCTTTAACTCCTCACCCAATCTTTGTACTCCCACTGACTTTCTCCCTTAACATTTTTTTTCTGTAGGGAGCAGTGGACACAAATGCTTTCATTTAGAAATTCCATCTGGGACCTTCTCAGTTCATGACGGGAAGAAAAGGAAAAAATAACAGGGAAGTCAGGCAGGATAATAAGCTGGGAAATTAGCATATCTCCTGTGCTTCTAAATTCTCTTCACAAATCAAGTGGTGCCTGCCTGAGATAGTAAAATACATCTCATAAAAAAGGCTGAGCAGATATTCAAAATAAGATGCTGCTAATGTATTGGATTTGGATCCTTTGAAGTGACACAGCACTGGATAGATTCATTTGAGTCACAAGTACACTTGATATATACTTTTTAATCCAGGTTCCCCAAACTAAATAATTAGTAGCTGAGTCACAAAAGTCCCTAAAGAAGGGTTTTGAGCTCCACAGTCATGCAGAGAAGTTTGGTGAAGAAATGTGCCCTGGATGTGATGGATGAAGCCCCCAGCAGGGAGAAGCTGCCCTCTCTGCTGGTCCCAATGTCTGGGGAGTGGCCTGGGGAGCTCCTTTCTCCTTGGGCTTCGCCTTGTCCTTGTCACAGTCTGTTTCTTGGGAGCCCACTCTCAGTATTTGGCTCCTTTTATTAAACCTCCAGTAGCTATGAATATAGGACATAAAATCAGTTTAGTGCCTTATGCAGAGTGGCCAAGTTTCTGTGCTGAATTGGACAAAGGCCAAAAGGTTTCTAAAAGCAATGAAGTCCTCCTGTGCATTTATTACACCAGAGAGCGCAGTGGGGAGCGGGGAAGAGCTCTGGGAGCAGATTGCTGAGGGTGATGCTCTCCCAAGGGCACTGTGTGTCCCACCTCAGTGTGCAGATGAGTCTATGGAGCTAGTCAAAGGAATCCATGGGATTTGTGTTTGTTTGCAGCAGCCAGGACTCCGTGTAAGGCCCCCAGCCTCCACCAGCAGAGCCCTCTGGCAGACACAGGGTACAGCCCTGGCACAGAGCTGCTGCTGGCTTTCTTGAGAGGCACAGGAAATTCAAGATGGGGCCCCCTGAGCTATTGTATGAACAGATCAATACCCTGACATTTGTTTAACTGGTGGGAATCTAGATAGATGGTATTTGGTAACATGCATCACTTTATCTCTCATTATTTACATTTTCAGCTAAAACTCCCTTTCACCCTGTTTTGCAGGTTTTCAATTACATCTAATTCGAAATGATAGTACTTTAAATAGGATAAATTAACTGATGTTAGTAGAAAAGAGAAGCCTTTCTTTTCCCTGTGTTGGCAGGGTGAGGAAGGACTGATTCTCTGATGGGTTGTGATAATATGCAAATATATTCTTCCATTACAGCCCAAGCAGAGTCAAAGTTAGACTGGGGAAATGCACCCGCAGCACTGAAATGGATGCTGCTGACAATGTTATGTTAATCTGTAATTTCACTTTCTCATTTTTTTCTATGATTTGAAGAATAAGCAAAAAAAAAAAAAAAAAGAAAAGAAAAAAAAAGAATTAAAGCAAATATTCAAATATTACCACTTATGTCCTACAGGTTCTCAATAGGTGGCATCACAGCCAGGAGAGAGATTTTTCTGTGTCCTGTGCAAATACAAATCTGATATCAATTAATCAATCATTTTTTACTTCCTATTTTAAAAGGACTTTCTTTTTCTCATAAACCCTATGGACTGAAGGCTTTTAGTTCTAGTGAAAGGTGTTGAGCAGAAAGAAATGTACATATAAAAGGCAAAAAAACCCCTCAGGTTTACTGTTTCTGATAGACCAGGGTAGAATTTATTACTTATGCTACAATAAGTATTGATGATCACTCCTTACATATTGTTATGTCTTAAGATATAGATATATTGAGGTGTGATATTTAAGGCTATTCTGAGTGATATTTTTCTCTTGTGTAACTTAGTTCTTCAAAATTAAGGAGACTTCTTCAATTGGAGCAATTTGGAAAAGCATGTGATAATTTCCATAGTGGAAGTAGTCCCAGCTGCCTGTATTTGGGAGAACTGTTCTCTCTTTGGGGGATCAATCATACAGAAAATTCCTCCATTTTCCCAAGACTATCGTGGTTTGCAAATTACTGATTTCTGCCCACTTTGTAGAAAAATGACCTGGCTTGTGACAAAAAACAGTGTTGTATTTCATTAAAATGAGGGGTGAGCCTGGAATGGGCAAAAATTAAATGTTTCTATCCATCTATTTTCACATCCTATCTGCAAATAGATGGTCCAGAGAAATAACAGTAATTATTACTGTCATTCTGATTTTACTTATTTTGCATTTGAATAAACAAGAAAGGGTTTTTACAAATTGATTCTAGTTCTGTCAGTGTGACCTGAACCACTTTTGACCAAAAATAGATAAATACAATTAATATGTCTCTCCTTCATCTGTTGACCTGGTCATGGACTTTGATAATGTAAGGCCCATTTGTAGAATTTTTGATGGAAATTAAATTAATACTGAAAAATGCAAAATGAGTTTTGAATTATAGTAAAACTTAATGGGAAAGGAAGTATGTGCATCTCAAAACGATGCTATTTTCAAATATGCTGATATTTAAAAGGAAAGAGAGAAGACTAATAAAAACTAAGCCAAATATGATTTTTCCTCCCATTTTCTGTCCTTTTTTCCAGAAAAGAAATGGAGTAATAATTGCCTGGTTAATTACTGCAGATGTAAAACATTTTATTTCCTGACAGTTAATGTCTCCAGATTTCAGTCCAGATCTGACAAGCAACAGATTTTCCATGCCTCATTTGAACATTGAGATCTTGTTTTCTAAGCTTGAGATTGCCTTAAAATACAAATATGGAAATCAATATACAGATGCTTTTAACAAAGAGAGCATTGTAAAGTGTCTGCTGAATGAGCTTCCGTGGAGTCATCTGTCACGTTGCTGACAGCCCAGCTTTTAACCATGATGGTATAATCCAAAGTGTTCACTCTAAAGTTGAGTTAGATTTATAATGTTTTAATTGTGATCTACTTTGTTATATTTTGAGTGAGTCAGACCAGATGGTATGAGGAATATATTAATTTAATTAGGGGGCTATTAGAGAGGTACATGAGCTCTTTCCATCTTCAGAAAGGCTGAGCAGTCCTTTCTCTTCTTGCATTTAAGTTTAATCTTTCCAAATGTCAAGAATAATTGTATTTTATTAACAATGGCAAAGAAAAACACCCTGATCTTTTGAGCTGAATTGTACACAGGGAGATGTTGGGATTTTTTTAATTATTATTTTTGTTAATTTCTAATCAGATCGCTTTCACTTGGTTTGGCTAATGAAGATATTTGTAAAAGGAACTTCAAATGACAGATTAAGTTATTCTGTACAGACCTATGAAATGCTAACAATGGATACCTTGGCATATAATTAAAAATTGGTGAATACTTTGGTAGAGGGAATTTTCTATTTAAAAATTAATATGAGATGGAGGCTCATTGTAACAAACTGTTGCTCCTGTGGCTGTAAAATTATCCCAGCTGCTGGTATTAATTAGCACTATCTGTCTGTCCTTTGCACTGAGCAGAGACTGTAGCACAGGCACTTTCTGGGGAGTTGCAAAGCTAAATTTTGGCATGGTTGGCTTTAAACTCCTAGTTGGAGCTTTGTGTGTGTATACAAACAATCAGCTGAACTGGATGCATAGCAGTAGTCGCAGCAGTCACCTGGATGGTTTACATCTGTGGAATACTCAAACTTTGCTATTTTTAGCTCCTGCAGGAAGAACAGATCTCAGTGAGCCCCTGCTTCTGTGTGTCTGCACTGATTCCTGCCTCCCAGGGCTGCCATCCCAGCACATTTTGCAGCTGCTTCTTCCCCAGCTGTATTGTTGTGTGAGACTTTGTACTGCTGCTTTAGCCAGCAGGAGAAAGCATGGAGATAAGCAAGAGGATAAGGGGAAAAGTTCCATAGTGAACATGAGAGAGAAGTTTAGTGGAGATATTTTCCCTCTTTCTGACAGTAGCTTCTCTCTTTCATTGTTACAGGCAAGTGATTTTTTTTTTTTTCCCCAAGCCCTTTCTTTCCGCATTGTTAGCAGGGTCATCTCTGGGTCTGTGTTGCTGTTTATATTCTCTGGCATAAAATTGTGGTTACAGATTGCATAATTCTAAACTAAGGAACAATCTGGAAGGTCAAGAAGATAGAAATTAAATTGAGAAAGGAGGAATGGAGTATTTACTGTGGAGTTTGCATATGTCTTGTGTTTATTGGGCTAACAAAATTAGCCTGTGCTTGGAGTATATACATATATGGGGTTTTTTTTCCTAAGGACTTATAGCTATTTTGAGACTGGTAACCCCTACTATAACATTATGTCAACATCTCTGTGCCTAATGACTGAAAACCAATCCTCTGGATTTGACACTTGTCCATGTTAAATACCATCCCCATCCTAATACTATATTTTTATACTTGTACTATGGAGTGTGCATTTATTGCTTTACCTAATTGAAAGTAACACATGTATATAATCCAGAATAATACATTTCTGAAATTATAAATATTAAATGGACTCCATAAATCTGTCCTCTTAAAAAAATAAGAAAGACTAGAAAATGGCACAGAAGATACTCATTTTCATTATGGCTTTTAGGCTATAATAGCTTCAGCCTGTTCTAAAGCCAGAGTATGAATGATGAGCAGTTGAAATCCAATTTGAATTCATAATACCACATTTGGTTTACACTACCACCTGTCAATAGGAAATAGACTGTGACATATCTCCTGAGATATCCATAGGGAATGCTTATTTATAATTAACACTTAAGAAAAAACCCCACCTAAATATTTTTGACTGCAATGGATTGTTTGTGCTGTTTTCCATTTTAGTAGCAGTGCCTCACTAAAAAGTAGTTGAATTTTTATCTAATATCCTCTATGAAATATAACAGAAAATGCTTCCCATTATATTTTCTGTAGTTTGCTGTCCCTCCCTTTCTTCCTTTTGTCTGTGCCCACATTAACACCTAACCCACAATACAAGTGGAATGGCCTCCCCAGATTGTTGAAAGGTCCAAGTAATATCATGCAGGTTTAATTCAGAATATCTAGCATAAAATGTAACTACCAAAGGTCTGCTTTTTGAAAGAGGATGTCAAAACCAGATGAAATTATTATGAAAGTGGGCATTGGCACAGATTTAACCTGGTCATTATTCTCATTAGACTGTAATTTTGGGTTCCTCTTTCGATGACAGCACATGATGAGAGCTGACATCTACTTTGAATTCATATTATCATGCTTAATGTGTTCAACTAATATTTTCCAACAGCTGAAAGTGCAAGTGCATGTCTTCTAAGATGTTCATATAAACACTGTTCATATCTATCTATCCACAAACACTTTGGATAATACAGATGGCTGGTACTTAGAATCTGAGAGATAAGAGTTCTGAATACAAACATTTGAGATTGATGGGGAAAAGAACACACAAAATCAAACCATTTAATGATTTTTTTCCCCCATTCAATTTTATACTTCTTAATTCCAGAAGCAATAAAATTTATTTCAGTGTTGGCACATCTAAGAGGATTATACTAGTTTGACAAAGCTCCTGAGTCTTTCAAAATCTTTCTTGAAAAGACTTTTTCAACTGATGTTTTGTCACTTAATAACATATGGTGAGAAAATAATGCAGCTTCATCAATAATTTCTTATGGCATCTGTGATGTTTTCCTCTTAACATGAGACTCAAAAAATAATGCTAAATAAAAAATCTCTCTAGAGAAAATTGATACCCTTTTCCCCTATAAAGCTTGGAAAAGAAATCAAGCCCAAACGATATGCAAAGTGTCTTGGCAGTGGTCTCAGCTTGCAGACTCCCTCTCAGCCTGTACTCTGAAGCAAACTGCATTTTGCTCCTTTGTCTGTTTGCATTTGAAATCCAATGTGACTCTGGAAAAGAAACATGATTTCTATACACCAGTTTCTTTTTATCTTGTTTCTACCCCCCCCCCCCCCCCCCCCCCCCCCCCCCCCCCCCCCCCGCCCCAACCCCCCCCAATTCATAAATCCTTCCAGTTAAGACTCACTGTTAAGCTAAGCACTGTTAGTTCACTAGATATTCTTGGCCTGAGTTTCAGTAGTTCAATAAAAGCTGTGTGAAGTCTTACTGATCTTGGTGACTTGGTTTGACTATGACTGCTGATCGTGGACTGCAGTTTTGTCTTTGTTTGCTTGTTTTGTTCAACAGTGTTTTGTTTGTTTGTTTTTTGTCTGTGAATTGTGGTTACTGCCTAACAAAGTGGGTTTGCTGGAGTCTTGCGAACTTGAGTTTTCTCATTATACTTCAATCAACCTCACTGTGTTAAATGGTTACAATATTTACCCTTATTGTTATATAATTTTGAGAGCAAAGGGGAATGTGTTTGTATGGGGCATCTGCATAATTTATTGTATATGTGTTTAGGATGATCTGATATACACAGGATTTCAAAATTCAGAATGAAGGCATAAATCCTTAGGAACGATTTCCATCTCAGGACCCTGCTGTTTACCAAAGCACTAGAGGACCTAGAGAACTTCTTTTCTCCATTCTCACACATCTGTTTCTCACACTCAGCAGAGGAACATGCAATTGTACCAGAACAGCACAGAAATGAAGCCAAAGCCAAATTGTTCCCCCTTTCCTGCTTCATCCTAAACTCTGGAGATTCTGGGATTTGTGTTATTTAAAAGGCTTTGAAAACAACAACACAGTTAGCACTGCAGTCTACAGAATGCAAAGCATTTAGTCAAATGTAGCACATCCTTTCATTTTCCAGTGGAGAAAATTATCGTTATAGAAAGAAATTAAAATCGTCTTTTAGGACTTAAAAGCTATAGATTTGAAAATTATAGATTGCCTTTCTAAAATATTATCTACTCACATAGTTGATCTCCTTACATTGAACCATGGCCAGTTATCAGATACTTGTCCAAATTCAACTACTCCTAATTTTGAAATTCACTTTCACTCAAGTATTCTTCTTCCTGCTTCCTGGTACTGACAGTGCTTTGTAAAGAACTGTCCCACACTGACTTTGATACCTATTCTATCATGTGGCTTTCATCTTTGGAATTGATGAATGAAGCCATTATCCTCAGATAAATCCTGATTCATCTGTGGGAGTAGCTGAACATATATTCTGTGTCCTACTGTTCTGCCTCTCCAAAGTTCAAAAAATCCTTACAGCACTTGAAACAAGCCACCAAAGTAACACGAAAGAGACTTATTGTATGTGTTTGATTTAAATCACTGTAGCCTGAAGCACTGCTTGTGGTGTTACTTTCTCACAAAAAGCAGGAACAAGGAAATTCAGGAAAAGTAAATGATACTTTGTGTGAAAAGTTTGTTTGTTTGCAGCTCCTTTGCAAAAAGAATAACTTAAGCTTCCCTGCCTTGTTATTAAAGAGCTAGGCATGGGATCACCATGTTTTACCAACAACTATTAGAATTGTCCATAATTAGAATTATGGAATCTGAGTAGTTATGTACACAGATAAATAGTTACACTCCCACTACATTGTCTTGGTAATCTGATCAGCCTGAAACACAGCAAGCTGCAGCTCATTTTCAGTCCAGGGTGGGTTTAGGTGCTACACCTCTTAAAGCAGAACTTCTAACTTGGCTATTTATCTCTGTGCACCATTTCATGACTAATGTAAGTGTATGATTTTCTGCTGGCTGAAGAAAGCCCAAACAGCTTTGCCAGATGATCAGGAAGGGTCTTTTCCTCTTGATGTTTGTTATTACAAGAGAGAAAAGATGCCCAGTCTGGGTAGGCTGAGATCAGCAAATCTGCTGTGACCAAGAAGTTGATTTCTGTCAGGAACTGCTTTTACCCTGAAATATCACATTTATTATGATTAAATAAGAGGTGAATTTCTCTCCTTGATACCAGCACTGCCAAGGATATTGCTTACAGTACTGAGGACAGAGATCTCTGGGAGTATGTAATGGACCTAATGCATCAAATGTAATGGTGTGAGTGATCTCATACAATTATTTCCAAGGGGTGTTGAGTCCACATGCTATCAGCATTAGTGTGCAGATGCCACAGGAAACCTGAGACTATAATTTCCACATCCAATTCACATAATGGATATGGAAATAGAAGTAATTTCAGATAGTAGATAGATATCCCTAGCCAATAAAAAACATATATAGCTCAATTTCCTCTTCAGCACTATAACAGAAGGTAAACAGCCGTTCAGATACCGTGCTGCGCTCACGTTGCTCTGGACACATGCAGTGTTATACCTTTGAAAGAATTAGGAATTGTGCAATGTGAAAGGTATCCTTTTAAACTCAAAAATTCACCCCCAGAAAACAAAACCAAAATATCCTAGCTTTCTATGCCTATTGTGATCTTAAAGCTCATGATTTACACAGAGAGGGGGGCACTTTGACAAAATACTTCATTTTGAGCTTGCAAACTCAGTGAGAGTCTAGCACCACTTTCAACAGAAGCAGAACAGAAGCAATGGGAAGAAACCTTCTGAGCTGTTCAACAAAAAAAGATCTTGTTTATTGAAGCAAACAAGTTTCTATTTATATTTTTACTTGACCAAAGATTATAAATTCATAAGGATAAAAAAAATAATGTCTCTGCTTCGTTTGTTCCTGCTGAGCGCAGCTCTGGATCTCTTTAGCAGAAGGGTTGGGGCTCTGTGTGTGTGTGTATGTAAAGGAATATTAACAGCTGGGTGTTTTCTTTACACTGAAAGTTTGGGATTATGCTGAAATTTCACACCTATGGATGGATTTTTATTGAGTTAGTAAAATGTGCAGGAGAAATTTAGCTTCTTTATATTCTGTAAGTGTAAAAAGGTTGAAGTTTCCTTCCTACATTTAGCTTTCTGCTGCTGTTTGTCTCTCTTGCCCAAACATCAGACTGCAAATTGCCCAGGCCAGGTATTTGTGCAGGGAGGCACAAATTTTGGTCTGTCAGTATGCCCACAATAAATACAGCAACGAGAGCAACACAAAGGTTCAAAGACTTCAATATTTGTTTCAAATAAATGAATATGGGTCATGTTCTTAGAAAAGCTCTATTTTTAAATATGAAATAAATGTTTATAAAACAAAGAAGTATTATTTTATAACCAGCTAGCGAGATCTTAGCGAGATTTGAATAGTAACTGAACATGTAAGGACAGTTTCCTTTGGAAAATATAATAATTTTAAATCATAATGATAGTGGTTTTTTTATAATATAGATTATAATAATGTACATTTCTTTTGTAAAATTATAATAATTTCAACAGGGAAATTCTTCTGTATTCACAATAATCTGTTATTGCACTAGTTACTGGTCTATGCTACTGCTAACTTAAACATACATTTTACACAAAAGCCCTTTAATTAGAAAACTGAGAGTTTCATATGTTTGTGAGAAAATCATGAAACTTGATTTTGGTTACTCTTATCTTCCAACTTTGTGTATATGTGCAGAGTAGGGTGTGTGTGATACAACCATAAGTGATTAAAGATCACAGAGTGAAGTTTGCAGATCGTTCTGAAATTGTGCAATTTGTTGATTTCTTGTTGACTGACACTTGGATCTTCATGAAGATGAAGAGAAGACTTCATTTCCTTGAAAAACTGATCACAAGTGAAACTTGTAATAAAAATCTGTTATTTTTGATAAAATTTTTATTCTGGGATGTGACATTTATTTAAAATACAAAAGTCAAAAGAATAGATCCAAGATCCAGGAGGAGCTGTGTCAATGACCATCCTCTTCCTCTGTAGCCATTACCTTTAGGTCTCTTTCTTGATGAGAAATATTTAATAACATCCCTAAAGTGGAACTCTTTCTAAAAAAAGCAAAATTCCCACTCTCCAACTGTTTACATTTCCCAAAGTCCATACCATATATATTCTCATCCTTTTCTGGGTTTGGTTTTCATTGGTGGTGGGTTTGGATAGTTTGATCCTTTTCTTGCTAATGTAGTGCAGGGCTAGAAAGCCCTCCTTAACCCTTAGGAAATGTGGGTTACAGAAAGCAGAGGATTTTTGCTTCTTAAGACAGGAGAAATTTCAGATTAGTGTATCAATGTGGTCTTCTTTCAGATAGTCCATATAAAAAATACTCTGATGATATTTCAGAAATTTGATTTTTAGAAATGATTAAGCATTGAAGTTCAGATTAGATGGGATGAAAGTTTCCCATGTTCCTTGAGCTTATGGACTAGAATCAAAGTTCTGTGTTCTGTATGTTTACAGTTTGCACTGGGGATAAGCAAGTTAAAAGATATATTTTATCAACTTGTTCTGATGCTGTAAAATTTTGTTCTACTTCCTGTAATTTGCACAGTTTTGAAGAGTTATTGAACATCAATCCTCTAATATTTTAAAATACAGTTTCTAAATTCACACACAGAGATTTATTTATGTCAAGTCTTTGAAATTTACAACCTTGCTTAAAATACTAAGTCAAGAAACAAACCAGCTTTTCCCTCATCCATCTCTGTGGACCAGTGCAGTAGGGAATTATACATTTCCATCTGATTTTCATAGTTATATATTTTGGATCAAGGAAAAGCACACACTGTATGACAGCTTCATTATAAACAGTGTGAACAAATAATAAGACTTTGTTCTGTATCACGCAAAGCTAAACTCGACTTGATCATGCTAATATAAATCACTTGGTAAAGTAACTGCATTCCAGTTCAAAACAGGTGCAGCTGATTGAATACTGGTTTAGGTCCACTGACTGCATAAAGCTCTGCAAAAATATTTTCATCCAGTTCCTGCAGAGTGATGTTCATGTCATCCTTTTTGTGTGCAGTGTCTGACGTGTCCTGTTAACACTGTACCAGTGATGTTACTGAAGGGAGCTTGCCATTCCTTGGAAAGCAGCTGTGCTGAAGAAAGGAGGCACAATTCCTTCCTTCTCCTGTCCTTAGCCTACTGCTGAGAGCCTGAGCACACAGCATTTTTGCCATTGGGAAATAAAGTCTTCCTCATTGCAGAAGTGCACTACTTGATCTTATGGGCGTTTAGTATTTTATGACTTCATCTCAGCTTCTTCATTACTTATAAATCACTGACACTTCATACTTAAGCAATTAAAACAAGTTACAATTAGCTTATTACCCCCATGATCCACTGCAAAATAATTGCACTAGAGAATTCATTTAACATAGTAAAATGAAGAACATTAGAAATCATTTTGTGCAGAGCCAGCACTAGTTTGACAATAAGCTTTATGGTGGTTGAGTACCTTATGCTCTACTAAAAGGAAATAGATTTTCCATTACTGCAAGCCACTCACATAAAGCCAGCAGGGCAAATTGTGATTCTAAGTAAAGAGTAAATAATCACACTAGCAGGATGTCTCCCTGCAAGTTAAAAAGGTACAACTAGTTTTTATCTTTCTTTCTTTTGCATCTTTGAAGGCACAGAATTATCAGGTGCACTTGAAGTACATTTAGGTGTACTAAGAGTATGTACTTATGCTAAATAAGTAAAAAAAGTTTTAAAAGTAGATCAGCAGTGTCCACTGTCTTAAAATTCTTTATGGGTCAGTGATGTGCACAATAATAAATTGAAGGTCTGAGAATGAGAAGCTGGCATTTATCAATATCTGATTTCACAAAGCCTTTTCTTAGGTGCTGTGAAAACACGTGGATGAAATCTTGTCGTATTTCATCTGAGTTAACACCTGAATCAAGTCCTAGTGACGTGATTAGTATCTTTCTCAGTGGCTTTGGTGGGTAATATCTTCTCCCTTCTTGAATAAAATGCTGGCTGAATATTGTGTCATGGGAAAGCATTAGCCAAGTGTCCTAGGAGGCAGTGCCAACAGCCTGTAGTGCCTGTTTATTCTGCTGACCTCTACAGTCTCCTAAGTGTTTTTTACCCTGTCAGATCTAATGCCTCTTATTTCTTCAAATATTATTACAATAGCATTTTCTCTATCTTTTCATATGCTTCACTGAAATAAATTTATAATGTCCATTTATTTTTTTTCCTATGATTTTGTTTACCATTTTTTCCATAACATTGGCAGATCTGACATTTCCTGTCAAATTCCTCCTTAGAGATGAAGTTTTCATAGACCTTGGGAACTGGTCATTTAAAAATCTATCAGTTTACTTATTCACTTCCATGGGAGTGATACATTTGAAAGGAGAATCCTACTCAGTAGAACTTTTTGCTGTTCCTCCCCAAAAATGTGTGCATTTTGGAATTGATTGCCTTGTTAAATGATTTATTTAACATTAAGTCTGCTTGATATGGAATTTATGTTCTTTCTACAAGGCATATGGGAACTGTTTCTGCCAATTTCCTCAGGGAAGTAAGAAATCAGATGCCCTTTGGTTCTATTCTCATGCATTGACTTGTTTGGGACAGAGCCTGCTGCTATTTTACTTCCAATAAAAGTGCATAAAATTATGCAGTAAGACAAGGCAAGTGTGCAGCTGAGCTAAGAGGAGATTAAAATGAACTGCTGCAAGAATAATCCCAGTAGAGCTCAGTGCCTTCTCTGGTGACTTGCAAGGAGTCAGAGGCTGAATTACGATTCTATTTCAGAAAAAGTACAGCAGCAGTTTAGGAGAATGGAGACTTCCATGTGGCATGGCATCAGGTCTGCCTAGAGCTGTATCCAATGCATCCCTTCTTTCCTAAACACACAGTTCCCAACAGGTTTGAGAGGTAGTTGTCTGAAAATTTTGTTCCAAATCTCTTAATTTCTTTCAGTTTATGTTGTATATCACCCACCAGACTACTAAAATTAGTTTGAGAAGAAATTGTGCTCTACCCAACACTGTCCTAATATATGAAGTGAAAATACCAGTGCTGAAGTAATGATAGAATTCTAAAAGCATGATTGGAATTAGTTGAGAGTTTATTGTAAAGCCTGAATTAAAGCATGTTGTGTGAAGAGTGTTTTGAAAGGTTACATTTTGAATGTTTATATCTTGAAGAAAAACACACCAAACAATTATTCAATAAGCAAGACACTTAAATTAATTTAGTAATTATTACTGACATGAAGACAAAGGAATATAAATGCAGAATTTGAATTTGTTATTTCTGTTAGGATAATTTGTTCAGCTTTTTAGAATACATAAGGTAAGTTGCTCAACAATACTAGGAAGTCAAAACCATATTAAAAAGAAGTACTGCCCTTTCCACTGCCCTTTATTGCTCTTTCTATTTGGAAGAAAGAACATTTAACCTCTGTGTTAGCAGTGATGATAATGGTAGGTAGTACAGCATAATCTTTCAGAAAAAGCCTACAAAAAGCCATTTAAAGATATGACAAGTAAATAATACATAATTAGTCAAGTTTTCAGCATTTAGTGATGAAAAAAAATAATGAACCTTTCAGTTTGAAGAAAGCATTGAGCAATTATTCTAGTTCTTTCTGCAATGTATTAGCTTTAGAATAACTTTTGTAAGTACTTGAGTTGGTTTTGCATGGCCTGGTTTTTTGTAGCAGGGGCCACAGAGGTGGCTCCTGTGGGAAGCTGCTGGAAGCTTCCACCATGTCCAGCAGAGCCAGTCCCTGATGGCTCTGAAGATGGACAGGCTGCTGGCCAAGGCTGGACAACGAGAGAGGCTGGTAACCTCTCGGTTATTATATTTGAGAACAAAATCAAAACAAAGTGGGGCAGTGTTAATTCCAGCTAGAGAAGAATGGGAAGTGAGAACATGTGAGGGAAACAACATGGAGACACCAAGGTCAGTGGAGAAGGAGGGCAGGAGGTGCTTCAGGGGCCTCTGCAGGCTGTGGTGGGACCGTGGTGAAGGAGCAGTGTCCTTGCAGCCCCTGGGGATCCCCAGGGATGCAGAGATCCCCGCACAGCCCCTGGGGATCCCCAGGGATGCAGGGATCCCCCCACAGCCCCTGGGGATCCCCAGGGATGCAGGGATCCCCCCACAGCCCCTGGGGATCCCCAGGGATGCAGGGATCCCCCCACAGCCCCTGGGGATCCCCAGGGATGCAGGGATCCCCCCACAGCCCCTGGGGATCCCCAGGGATGCAGGGATCCCC